>JNEV01001080.1:0-109323 GCA_000697495.1 Saksenaea oblongispora B3353 | reverse complement strand
GTGTGCACAGGAGGAGTCACTTTGGAGACTGCTTTCTTAGGTGCAGTATTGGGGGCAGTGGGCATTTGTGTTGGCCTGTCAAGTTTTTCTTGCAGTTTAAGGAACAACGTCAGTAGCTGGCTATTGCGTCGTTCCCATTCAGCTTCTTTGCGCGTCATTTCCTCCTGCTGTTTTTGAATTGTCTCTTTGAGGGAGACAATTTGTACGTTTAGATTCCGAATGAGAATCTTTGTTTCCTCATCCATGTTGCGAGATCGCGGAAGTTGGGTTTCACCAAAAGTTATGTCGGATGGTTGGGAGTACGTATATGGTATTCTAGATATGTCGAAGATTGTTTTAGGTCGTTTAGTATCAGTTATAATGTTATTGGGGAACGTTATATCTGTGTTAAGAGTGCGTTTTTGGCTGGGTACGAGTATTGTGTCGTCTGTTGTATTTTGTACTGCTACTGCTGTATGGTTTGAGGTGCCTGTGATGGATGTATTGTTTTCCTTAATGGATGGGGTCGATTCGTGTGTATTTTCTATGTCTTCTGTATTATTGTTCGTCAGGATGTGTATACTTCTTTGTGTAACAATAATAAACCGGAAAGAGCCGTGGTCGTCGATATGCCGGAGTGGTTAACGGGTGTGACTAGAAATCACATGGGCTTTGCCCGCACAGGTTCAAATCCTGTTGTCGACGATTTTTTTGTTATTTTTCAGTTTTTTTTTTTTTTTTTTTTTTTTTTTTTTTTTTTTTTTTTTTTTTTTTTTTTTTTTTTTTTTTTTGTCGTGTTGTTTTGTGGTTCTGAGCTATCTTCCTATTCTTGATTGTGTCGTACGCGCAAAACTGTAGATGTACAGAACTTTTGTATAGTCGGTCAGACACCTAAAACAGCAAGCCATTGTCCACTCGGCCTCTGCTCCAAAAAAGAGTACATCTCCAAGAAGCCTATGCTTAGCAAAGCGACTAAGCGATGTACGCGCATTTATCCATTTTTATATCCTCGACCATTTCATAGATTACACATAGTTCAAAGAAAAATATGAATATCAACATAGATAGCGACAATAAAACAATATCAACCGTTTTACTCTTATTTTTATTTCTTTTCCGTTCTCCTTAATCCCCAGTGAGTTTGACCGCTTCAGGAAAATAACTCAGATCAGGACATATCCACTGTTACGACAATTGGGTTCCAAAGACGATAGGTCAATCCTCACAAAAGGATGTCAAATAAAAGGTATAAAAGGTAGTAAAGAAATAAAGGGATAAACAAATGATGATTTATTTTGCTTGACATAACGCTGATATTTATACTGTTGGATCTGTTCTATCTATCTGAACGGATAATTATAAAGATACTAAACGCGTGATCCAACTTCTTGTAAACGTCATGTCAGTGGTGTGATGCATAAAGGTGATCGTGGTGTGAGCGTCGGAGGAATTGTCGACTCGGAATGGTGTCTTAATTTGCAAAATCGGGAGACGACAGTCGTGTCAATCCTGGATCTGAAATAACTGCACAAGATCACTCGAGGATGATAGACGTGGATACGAGTAAGATATAAAAGATAGATAATGTTTTATTATTGTGCAGTGCCCTTTTTATACTCTATTCTATTGTGTCTATTATGTAATCGGCTTCGGTGGTCTGATGCCAAAAGGAATCGTGTATACGCGTTCTGGAGAATGTCTATTGTTTTTGGACAAAGACCGAGGAGCCAGGGAATTGTCATGTTGGGATTTCGAGCGGTCGTGTTACTTGATCCAAACGCGGTGCATGAGTGATACAATGCGACATTATCCCCCAAAAACGATGGTCGTCCACGAGCAATTGGATAGAATAATGCTAACGGCACTGCAGGAATACACATAGATCGGAAGATAATAGCAATAAAGGATAAAAATAATAGAGAGAGGAAGGAGAAAGGAAGCAAAGAAAAAAAAGTTTTCACAATGCTGACGAGTTACTCTGGGCTCGAGCTATTCGCGGAATTGTACCAGGATTGGTTTGCGGTTTTTGCCGTTGTATTGGCAGGAAATAAGCGGTCAGTGTGAACCCAAGACGTGTAGGGTCTACCGTCGACTTCATGGATTTGATAGGTGTTGGTGTCCGGGTTTGTCTTAACGACTGTATAGGGACCTATCCAGTTAAACTCCATGCCCTTCTTGCTTTCATGGCGTAGTAAAACCAAGTCACCGATATTGAACCTTTGCGTGGCGGTTGTCATTGCCTTGTCCCAACGTGCCTCATCCGCTTCAGCGTTCCGCTTCAACTTGCTTTCGGCGATTCGTCTTGATTCTCGCAGCTTGCGTGGGTAGGTCAGCGCATCATCCGCCAGGAGTTCTGGGGCCGTTTCCTGGTCAGTCGTCTGGATCAATGGGTTGATCGGATCGCCTGGGAGCTTGGGATAGTGACCATACGTCAGATAGAACGAGCTAAACCAGTTGTACGATGTTTCCGTATGCGACATGTCCACAAAGCAGTGTTCAAGTATTCATCCCATGTGTAGACATCGCCGTTGACGTATTTTTTCAGCATCTTCTTCAAAGCTTGGTTTAAGCGTTCACATTTGCCGTTTATTCGTGGATGGAAGGCGGACGTAAGTGTGTGGTGAGCTTTGATAAGTCGTACATATTGAGCAACGACGTTTGACATGAAGTCTGTCCCACGATCTGTAAGGATTTCGTCAGGACAGCCAACCCGCATAAAAATTTCTTCGTACAGGAATCAGTGAGGCTTCTAATAGCTCAAAGTTGAACGACTTTAAAGGTTTTGTTCGGTATTCTCACAATTGTTTGGAAAAATTCTGTAACAGAGAACAACCTTGACAAGCACATGATTTTGAAATAGTCACTGTGCAGCCTACAAAATAGGGGTAGAAAGATTTGGATCGAAAATGGGACAAGCTCATAATTAATATAGGACAGGCTGATGAAATCGTTCATCCCAAAATGAAGTAAGCTCCGATCAAGAGTGGTATGTTTTAATTTTCAAATCGAATGGAGCATTCGCGTGTTGAGCACTCGGAAATGGAGATAAATTCGTACAGGAGAGGACATGTGGGTGTGGTGCGCGAGGCGATAGTGAGCGTAGAAAGATTGATAAACATGGGACGGTCATCGATCGATCGAGGAAAAGCCGAGTGTCCAATTTCAATCATGATGTAAATTGCTAACTCACAGGGTTTGATTATTCCAGAGGTTTTGAAATAGTCATTGTGCAAAAAAAAAAAAAAAAACCCTTTGAGGCTTTATTTGAGCAATGACCTATCCTGGATTGCTTCGAACACCATTGACAGACCAAATAACGATGTCATTGTGCTTTGCTTAATGGGGACTAAGAGGAAAAGATAATTTGGCTATGGCAAGGGCACCAATATATCACATCGGTTCACATTTCTTGTATTTGACTAGATGGGGTTTGTCAGATGGTAAACACAACATTGCAATGGCTCTATTTCTGTAAGCTGCTCCCTGGAAACCCCCATTCATGCTTCGGATTTAAAAGGTCCTCAGACGAGCTCAGGGTATCTTGGACAGGTCAGTCGGCCTTACATAAGTAAAGCTCACAACTTACTAGGTGCAAGCATTCCAAATGGAGAGAATCCCGTTCATGCTACGAGTTCAAAGACCTTCAGACGAATACGGGAATTTTTGGACAGTTCAGTCGGTCTTAGACTACTAAAGCACACAACTTACTATGTACAAACATCTCTCCATAAGCGCCATCTACGAAAAAACTATAAGAAGCATTACATTATTCTTTACCTTGATTAATAGATGAGAATTTTAAGATCTCAAGATGAAGAAAGAGAAAAGAGATGGCCAAAAACCTAAACAAACCTTTTGAATTCCGGCCTTCGCCTTTTTTTCGGGATTCCGTCGCGTGTCATCACTAAAAATGTGACAAAATTACGGGCGTACGCCTTTTTTATCCTTCGAACAATGCCTCGTTGTAAACGCAAGTCAGCCATTGCTGAAGAACAACCTACTCAAAGAAGAAGGCGCGCTCTTGCGTCTGATGCACAATAGTGCATTGATAACCAGGAACAACTAACGTTCAAGCGGTTTATCGAACATCATGCTTTTTGGAAAAGGCGAAAACTATTCAGCGTTATCGTAACATTATCAAGAAGTTCCTGTTTGACAGCTCGACCCAACTGATAAGTGACTTGGAATCCTGGAAGCAAACGGCAGACTGGTCAGAATTCTGGATGCAAAAGCAAAGAGAACTTGCTAAACTAGAGACACACTGTCGTATAGGTAGCATATAGAGGCACCGACCTATATCCAAATACCGTTATTATAATCAGTATCAAGACATTCTACCCATAGTTTAGGAAATCCGCCATCTACTCGTTAATTTGTAATCCCGATTGTATGTAAAATGATAGCGCGGTCAAGAAGGACGCGCTATCTTTCTTTCGCTCAATAAACGATAGAAAGAGTCTCAAAGGATTTTCCTCCGTTACCTTCCAAACAACACACACACAAGACCTGCCTGCATTACATCGAGAACGTGTTGCGCACTGAAACTGCTTCAATCACTGGCCAACATTCATCAAACAATGCACCTGACACGAATAATGACGATGGTACCAATAGCGAACAACTGCTTGAAGATAGCATCGATACCTCCATCATACCTAGACATGATTCTGAGCAGCTTGAGCATCAGCTGTCTAGCAACATCAACTCTATACCTGGATGGTCGCCGGTATTGATCTGGCAGAAATGTTTACACGCTTCAAGCTGTCAGCCAAAGAACGCAGCGAAGAGCAAAACTTCAACATAGGACGATCTCTGCAAGACATCCTTGCTCTCACTGGAATACTGAGATTTTTGAACAACTCAGGGATGCCAAGATCTTCACAACTTTGGATCTTAAATCTGCATTTCACCGCTTCCAAATTTATGAGCCACACCAGCATAAAACCACGTTCACCTCCGTGGATGGTAGATCTCAAGCCCATATTCTCCAAATTCCAAAGGGTCATGACCATCATCTTTTAAAAGATGCCGTTCGTCACCATCTTTGTCGATGATATCGTTGTCTATAGCAACATAATCCAGGAGCATGCGCAGCATGTCGTCACAGTCATTGACAAACTCACCGAGGTCAACCGTATTTTGAATATGAGAGTAAATGGATATTCTGAATTTATGTCTCTCTGCTATTTTTTTCATTAATCGCATGACTTATTTCGTAGTGATTGATGACCTTCTTACGTTCAAGTTACCACCGGATCAGTTGCCTGGAATGGATCAACTAAGCAAATCCATCCTAAAAACATCAACTGCAATTGATATTATCATCTCGGATCTGTTGAATGTCCCAAAAGGAACTTATACCACCGCAAGCACTGAATGGGACAATGGCTCCCGAAGCAATATTCTGTATGTCCCTTGCCTGGGCATTCAAAACTCATTGCCACCAATTCTGATCGAGGTACAGTCCACCGTGAATGAAACTTTTATGGAACAATTGGTCAAATACAGTCAAAGTGCCAAACAATTGTACAAATCCTATTCGTTGGTGATGGTATTTTGCATTGATAAACTCTCTCCGTTGACATTTATCACCAAGTTTATACCTGTCGATGGTAAACCATGGATGCAGCGTATTCTGTGTTGCGATTTCTGGGCAAAGAGCTGTTATCTAGTTCAAAGCCAAGCCTATCGTGTGAAGAAGTTGATGCCAACGTATCATCTTTACAGGCATTGTCGATGTTTCTGATTGAACAGTCGCCCACCTTGTATGGTCTTTCCCTCCCTGAACATTCGACAGTACGAAGGCTTTATCGGCTTGCCATGGAGTGCACTGCATTTGAAACTGAACAAAGAGAAGATTTGCTACATGTCGTTGATGTGATTTGCACCAACAATGAAAAGTTGTGGCATAAGGCGGATGCTTCCCTCGTCAACGTCCCTGGCACGCTCAAGCAAAAAATATCGTGTCGCATGCATTGGAATTCAACCGTTCGGCTAAACGAAAGTATTTGGATCTCCCAGGAGATCATTGGGCAATAGACTTAGCAGGCCCAATGGAGGAAACTAACAACAAAAACACATACCTTCTAGTCATGATCGATATAGGCACACGATTTGTAATTCTTAGACCATCGAAGGACAAAGCAGCGGAAAGTATCGTGAATGAATTGATACAGATACTATGCGACTTCGGTTTGCCTAGGATTATCCAGTCTAATAACGGCACAGAATTCGTCAATGCACTTATGCGACGATTCAAACGGGCAGCTGGTTTTGAACATCGTTTAGTAACGCCATATCGCCCAAAAGCCATTGGTGTAGCAGAACGCACTGTACAGACATCAATCATTGGTATCAAAAGCGCATTAGAAGCGTAAAAGGTGAATGGGACAAATATGTACCTAGTATGCAGTTAGCTATTAACAGCAAGTGTTCTAAGAAGTTAGATACCCCACCTTTCAACTTAATGTTTGCAAGGAAAACTCAATGACTTCCGTGATTACACAGAAGAAAGAACACAAAACCTGTCTCTTAGAAATATATGGAAAAGCACATACTTGAAATGCACGATGTTATTTTCCCAGCAATCAACGACAAAGTGTGGTATTTCTTGCCCTGTAGTTAGAGATACAATCTCCGCCATAGTAATTTAATTAGTGAAATGGCAGTAAACAAAATATCTAATAAATCGGCGTATCACCGTACTCTCGCGTATTTCATCAGCCCTCTTCAGGACGAATATCACACAAAGCATTGAAAGCTAGTCAGCGTCAAAAGAAAAGTTTGATGCAGCACACAAACATGTCGACATTACACCTGGGTCATTAGTACGTATAAAGGTAGTGTCAAAAGGAAAACTAGATCCTACATACTTGCCCCATACGAAATACATCGTAAAACACAGGGTGGTTCATGTGTACTGCAAAATGAAAAAGGCGAATTATTGCCAAAGAGTTATCCACCTTCACGACTTACCGCAACAGTACAAATGGAAGATGAACCTGATAATGTATGCAACATTGAAGTCATCATGGCACATAAGGAAACAGAAACTGGCGATTATCTTTATGAGGTACGCTGGGAAAATGATGAACCAGAGTTTGATACATGGGAACCAGAAGAACACTTCTTTGATCCCACATTTGTTTCCCAGTACTGGTCTCGTCTAAAACAGATGACTACACCAAAAAGTAACAGATCAAGTAACACTGTCAACAGTAAGCGCAAACAAACGCGCACATCTAAAAACAAAAGATCTGTTCGTCCTAGACGCAGCTGAAGATACTCCATACAAACTATTAGTATGACGTCTTGAGACTGCTGGGGAGCAATGTCGTATCCAGTAGCATAATATAAAGACATAACAGTCTGACTTACCATCTTCTATATATCATCCAACACAAGCACCGCTAGCAGAGCAATAGTGCTGTACAGACACAATACAGACTCTCTCTTCCGCCAATAAATTGGATCATAGTCTCACTGTACTATCGTCTCGACTACTTCTTTTTGCGGATATCACAGATGGGTTCGACATTTTTGGTCGCCCTGAATTTTTACTACAATCTCAAATAAGAAAGCCAAGGGCGGGTACCCACATCCTCCTTCGCCTTCGCTACGTCGGCAACGACCCCACTCTTCTGACGTATCCCTCTTATTTTAGTTTTACCTCTCCGCTCAACTCGTTCTCTTTCTCCTTATTGTTGATATGTTCCCCAACCGCACGGGCTTCCACATGACTTTGCCTTTGACAAAAAGCAACTTGAAGGCTATAAAACAAACCCAATCCTTGCAGATATACGTGTTGACAAGTGGGGAAATTTCGATATTGTTTGCTCGAGCATCAACCAGCACTTTCCCGATGTCAACGCCTCAAAACCCATTAGTCTATTCAAACATTCCTTGCGTTCCGTCAACAAAAATACAACAAGCATGCGCATGCAACTCTATACTGACCGATTAATCACCTTCCTCGACAAAAAACTGACCAAAGGTCGATTCGTTCGTTAGGCACGCCTGATATCGATGTCGCTTATAATGTTCTTGGAAAAATAGTCAAGAAGGTGCATGAGGACCTGCTGCCGGAAGTTAAGCAAGTCTGTCTGGTAAGGAAAATCCGTCTTGGCAATAGGTCCCAGCCTATAGAGTGCAATTTATGCAAAGAGATCGCAGACAAGACAGCGGTTATTCATATCCCATTTAATTGCTGCAAAAACAACTAGTTTTTAGAGTGCCTGTTTACTAGAAGGTGGAGACACACTACCACGATCTAGCTGAAAAAATAAACAAAGGTGCCGCATAGGTTGCTATCAACTACTCATGTCTTTAATGCTGTGATATAAAGTGAAGAAAGACTGTTAGTATATCGTTACATGAAATGTTGAATGAAAAAATTCTTATTAGTTGGTTTCACCTGCAAAATGAGTCAATAGAACGTATCTAATACTGTAAAATTGTACACAATATATTCAAATCTGATATCAATCAAATAACCACATTTGTCACAATTAACATAGTATTTAAAGTTAAGGATAGAGGGTTGTAGTGCAGTAGGTGGGGAACAGTGAATGCCCACACAAAAGACGCGCCAAAAACAGCCACCTTTGGCTGACAAACTGCCCTCAAACCACCGGCAAAACGCCCCAAATTCGCCGTAGTGGATAACAAACAGATCTCTTTTCAGTTTCAAAGGATTCAATCCGTCTACTTAAACATTTCAATATAACACAATCACAGATGTGTTTAACCTACCAACAGCTCAAGAGATCTAAACGTGGTGTGCTCAATGTTATTTAGTCTAATTTACAGCATTGAAAAAGCCATTAGGCTCTATCTGGTAAAAGAAAGAAAATTGGCACATCCGTAAGCGAAAACAGAATTTTTATCTCTTACGGAATAATCAAGATTGGTATCCCAGTGAAAAAACGGACAAAGAGCGACAGCAATAGTTTAATAAAAATCAACATCCTACCCAGCTATTGACACTATCCCATAGGAGCTGCCTCCGTCTGAGTCTCCGTATTAGAAGTCTACCGTGCATCGTCTTTCCTACTTTTTAATCCAAAATAAAGAGGGGCCACAACGTACCCTTTCGTTATTTTTTCTGTGGTACATTCATTGGGGATTGACAAGAAAACACCGCCACGACAAGAAAAGCCAAGAAAATCCAAGAGATTTGAAGAAAACGTCATAGGACAAGAAAACACTTCTTAGTTTCTCAATTGGTGTCTGCAAACCTGTCTCTTGCTTTCCCTTGCAGTCCTTCATTGAGACGTGTTCATAACTGTGATGTTATGTTGCAAATCAAGGAAATAATCTTTTTTAGTACAGTGACAAATGCGATCGTGGTTCAAGTAGTGGCGTGTTCCTAAGGAAGACCTTCCAACGACAACGCGACACAAGCTTTCTCCTGTTATCCGAGTTTACTTCGACTATTTGTACTACTATTACCTGTACATTGATGGCGTATCACAAATGTTTAGACAGGAGAGGCGAATCAAGTGCATTATGGTCGGTAAGTAGGTGTTTCTCCAAGCAATACTGCCAACAAGCGGTTGTTTCCGCACCATGGTTCTAGTGAATCTGCGTCATAAGGAATTAACAGATCGAAACGAGGCAGCATGACGTTTGCTGCACATACAATTATTTTCTTTATTCCAAAAACGGTGTTATTTCCTTCACACGAGAAAGAAAAAATAGTGCCATCCAAAGTGTAACTATTCTTGAACTGTACCGGGGTCCGTCACCGCAAAAGCATGATAAAGATGGGCTGGACAACGTCAGGCAAATGAGAAAAAGTGGTCTGAGGAATAGGAAAGAGACACGTACATTGACTGTCGAAAGCAGACCATCGAGGTCAAAGCCAGTTGGTAAGTTAACCTCCATTCATTTGCAGAAGACCATCCACACAAAGAGTCTTAAAATAATCCTGCAGTAAATGGAATACACATCCCCCCATTGAGATCATGCCAGTCTACTATCGCTATTTTTGGAAAGGAAGAGCTGAGAATACGATGCTCAGGATTTTTCTGTGATCATTGTCGATTAACAGAGCGTTCTCGTCATACACTCGCCAAGTCTATAAAATACGATTGATTTGGCGGCCAAGACAGGAGCATTACCTCGCCATGTACTTTTGCTACTGTGTCCTGCTTCTAATCGCTCTAGTGAATGCAGCCACCTTTGAAGTCACCTACCCGTCTTCAACAAATGGCAGCATCTCAGAATTTCCCATAAACGAACCTGGTTATATTGACTTTCTCGGGGAAGGTTCAAAATTCTCCATTAGTGCCAGCCTTCTACTCAAACCAAACGCAACCGCTGCGGACCTCAGCCATGAAAACCAGACTTTCCTGGCCTATCATGAATATGAAGTGAATGGCGCCAACAACCACTTCTGCCAACAAACACAACCCATTGACTCCAAAGTTGCAAAGGATGGCCAGGCTGCTACCATTTTGGTCGTTTACAAGGCGGAATCTGTAAATATTGACAAGGTACACAAAACATAAGGATAGTCGGAAGGAAAGAAGGATACTGACGCGCCGCACTTAGTTTATTACCGTAACCCTGAAGCAGAATGCCACTTTCAACAAAAGCCAGTGTGCCAACATCACTGTTCCAAGTTCACCAGATCATCCACCCACCCCAGACCAGCCTCATAATGCTGGCTATTCTGTGTACGTCTCTTCCATGTTCTACACCGGTTATGTAGCTGTCATTTTTGCCCTGCTTCTTATATAAACGTTCTTTATTTCAATACGACGTGCAGAGCAGAAGCTTCTGTACTTCTATATGCAGAATCCTCTAGAGTAGCTGCATAACGGGACGTGTATGCGGCAGGTGGTCAGGGGGGAAAGCAGTAACCGAATGGCCCGTGCGTCACGCTTCCTATGCACTGTTCCCTGCGTACATTGATTTTTTTTTTATCGCATGTGTCTATGGATCGGAGGCGTAGAAGGAAGATGTTGAGTTGTTCTGAGGCGAGAGACGAACGATTGAAGAGGAGTGCCTGCCGTAGGCAGTACATTCTCGCGAAAGTAGTTCTATGCATGCTTCCGGAGTTCTTTGCTAGGATGGGACGCACTGTGGTCAGCGGATACTGAAATGACACATCCCTTTCTATGACTCCTACGGGCCTTCATTCCCAGCGACGCTTGCAAGGTTTTCTTGTAAAGCGGAGCCAACGGAACAGTAGTATTTCTCTTCTCATCGAGGGTACAGTGTTGCCATGAGAAACACACGCATCATCGTAAAACAAGGTGCATAAGCAACAAAATGGCAATTTTATTTTTAATGACAAATTATAGGTGCTATAGAAAGCTTTTTAGGGTGGGGAGCTAGCATTTCCCGGCAGCTGTACAAAAGATGAAAAAGAGGATGTATGTACGCGAAGATGCAAAGAGAAAAGAGAAAAGTTTTACTGGGAGGGGGTCCACTTCTTAAGACGGATCGAGTGGATCTTGATAAAGCCATCGGCGTCTTCGGGGTTGTAGCCACCTTGCTCGTCCATGGAGGATTCACGCATGTCGTACAGCTTGGCGCCATTTCCACGAGCCACACGGCCTTCGATGATAGTGTTACCCTTGTACAGCTTGAGCTTGACATCACCGGTCACGTTTTCTTGGGTGGAGGCGATGGACTTGGTCAAGAACTCGCACTCAGGCGAGAAGTACAAACCGTTGTACAGACAACGCGAGTAGGGGACGGTGATGTTCTGATCACGGAGGGCACGCAGCTGACCATCCAGGGTCAAGCCTTCGAGATCCTTGTGAGCAGTGCGCAAAATGGTACCACCGGGTGTTTCATAGCAGCTAGAGGAAAAAGAGAGCATTAAGGTTAGCGCCACGACAAAAAAGAAAAAAAAATTTTTTTTTTTGGACATACCCGCGAGACTTCACACCGATGAAGCGGGATTCCACAATGTCAATGCGGCCGATACCGTTGCGTCTGGCCACGGTGTTGAGGTAGGTGAACAGAGCCACGGGCTCGGTGACTTCAAAGTTGTCATTGTGATTGACGACTTTGACGGGGACACCCTTTTCGAAGGTGATGGTGATACGTTCCGGCGTATTGGGGGCGTCTTCGGGGTCGACGGTGAGCTTCCACATATCCTTGGGAGGAGTGACGTTGGGGTCCTCGAGGATACCGGCCTCATACGAGATGTGGAACAAGTTCTCGTCCGTAGACCATGGCTTGGCGGCTGTCTGGACAACAGGGATATTCTTCTCGGCAGCAAAGGCCAACAAGTCCTTGCGACCTTGGAAACGGTTGAAGAAAACTACGCATACCACATCAATCAAACCAGTTCCCCGACCTCAAATCGCAAGCGTTCTCAGATTACTTACCAGGCAAGCGCCAGGGAGCAATGACTTCGATATCATGCTTCAACGCATAGTAGGCCAGTTCAAAACGAACCTGGTCATTTCCCTTGCCGGTGCAGCCGTGGGAGACGAACTGGCAGCCTTCCTTGGCAGCAATCTCAATCTGCTTGCGGGCAATCACAGGACGGGCAAGCGAAGTGCCCAAGAGATAGACTGATTCATAAATTGCATTCGCCTGAATGGCAGGGAAAATCAACTCCTTGACAAACTCGGCTTTCAAGTCCTAAGCGAGAATAAGAACCAAGCAACCTTTTTTTTCCTCAAGCCTACCTCGACAAAGACTTTGGTGGCGCCAACAGCCAAGGCCTTGGCTCGAGCAGCCTCGAAATCCTCTTCTTGACCGACATCGGCGATGTAGGCCAACACTTCGTAGCCTTGTTCAATCAACCATGCCAAGATACAAGAGGTATCAAGACCTCCAGAATAAGCGAGAAGAACTTTGCCTTTGGTACCAGCCATTGTGTGTAACGTGTGTAGAGAAGAGAGAGAGAGTTTATCAAAAAAGATAAGTCGTTTTTTTCGATGGGAAAAGAGGGGGGGGGTTATATAGCTTCTGGGGAAGGGATCATCGTCTGTTTGACATTCCGAACCCCGCGATTTGACAGTCTGAGTCATTCAGCGTCGTCGTCTGAGTGAACATGTCCATCCATGCGCTGGAAACACCTCACGCCCGTCCTTTGGACGTCGAGTTCGTTGTGGCGCCGTAGGAGGAGCATGCGTGTAGGTCATACATTTGATCTGGTAACAGTTGAAAAACAAAAAGATCAAACAAAGCAATGGCGATAAGGTTCTTGCACCTGGTTTTTTTTCATCGTGAGTCATTTGAGGGTTTCCTGATATGTAAGTACCGGGACCAAACCCTAGTCACAAGATTAGACATCTTGTCGGAGCTTCTATTTGATTATCTTGCCAATTGATCAAAAAGCGACTCTTTCTTTTTTTTTTTTTTTTTTTTTCCTCAGAAATTGCCTCGTTGAACGAGCTCTTTTTTTTTCATATTTTTACAAGATGTTCTCTGTTGCCCGAAAAGCGTCGCTTCCAGCCTTGCGACTGGCATCGCGCTACGTACGATCACCGAAGCCTGTAGGCTTATCAAAGCGTTTGTACAGCAATGATTTGAGTCATGCTGCAGCGGAAAAGGTAAAAGAGCCTCATGGGGAGGGTAGCGGTCTGTGTGCTTAGACGTTGTTCTAGGAAACCATTGTCAAGCTGCTGTACACAATTGGATCGCGCAAGGAGGTGGAGCAGTACCTGCGTCATTATTCGTCTGTTGAATCGCAAAAATTCGCGGTGATTAAGGTTGGCGGCGCCGTCTTGACGGACGAGCTGGAGACGCTTGCGTCGGCCTTGACTTTTCTGAACCGTGTGGGACTGTATCCCATTGTGTTGCACGGTGCAGGCCCTCAGTTGAACCGGTTACTGGACGATGCTGGCATTGAGCCCCAGTATGAGGAGGGCATCCGTATCACCGACCCTGGAACGTTGGAGATTGCGCGAAAGGTCTTTTTGGCGGAAAACCTAAAGCTGGTGGATGCGCTGGAGCGCCATGGCACGCGTGCTCGGCCGATCCCCGGCGGTGTGTTTGTGGCGGATTATCTGGACAAGGACAAGTATGGCTATGTGGGCAAGATCAAGGGCGTCAACAAGGAGGTGATTGAGTCGTCCATCCGTGCGGGTGCGCTGCCCATCCTGACGTCGCTTGCCGAGACACCGGACGGTCAAATTTTGAACGTGAATGCAGACGTTGCTGCCGCTGAGCTGGCCACCGT
The DNA here is from genome assembly GCA_000697495.1 of Saksenaea oblongispora B3353. Classification (NCBI taxonomy): domain Eukaryota; kingdom Fungi; phylum Mucoromycota; class Mucoromycetes; order Mucorales; family Saksenaeaceae; genus Saksenaea; species Saksenaea oblongispora. The sequence goes on along the minus strand of JNEV01001080.1, from coordinate 95,192 downwards.
GATCGAGCCGCTGAAGATTGTGTTTTTGAACGAGAAGAACGGTCTTTTCCATGGCGTGACCAACAAGAAGATTGATGTCATCAACCTCGACGAGGAGTACGAAGATCTGCTGAAGGAGCCGTGGGTGCGCTACGGCACACGGCTGAAACTGAAACAATGCAAGGAGCTGCTCGACGGCCTTCCGCGCTCCTCCTCCGTGGCGATCATGTCGGCCAGCCATCTCCACAAGGAGCTCTTCACGGATTCCGGCGCCGGCACGCTTATCCGTCGCGGCCACAAGCTGTTCAAGTACACCGCCCTGAACCAGGTCGACCCCGACAAGATCCGCCGCATCATGGAGGCCGAGGATACGGTTGTCAAGTCTGGCCAGACATCCGTCGCCAGCTACCTGCGCGATCTCCAGCAGCAGCCGCAGGTCTCCATCTACACCGACGAGCCGGGCCAGGTTTTGGCCATCGTCACCAGCGACCCTCAGGACCCCTCCAAACCGGCCGTGCTTGACAAGCTCCTGGCGACCAAGACCGCCGTGCTCAACAACGTACCCGACAACCTGTGGAACGCGATCCGCAAGGACCACGACGTGCTCACCTGGCGCGTGCCCAGCGAAGGCGGCATGGACAAGTCCTGGCATTTTGAGCGTGCGGACGGCTCGCTGCGCAACCCTGCCGACGGCAGCACCATGTTCTTCTACGGCATCCAGGACTCCGAGAAGGTCAAGCAGACGTTGGACGGCTTCGGCAAGAAGGTCGGCCAGACCAGAGCGTACTCCACCTACGCTGCCCGTCGCGGCTATGCCACCTCCACACGCAAGGCAAACGTGGGCTTGATCGGTGCTCGTGGCTACACCGGCCGTGAGCTGATCCATCTGATTGACCAGCATCCCCATCTGAACCTGACGCACGTCAGCTCGCGTGAGTTGCAAGGCAAGCCCTTGGACGGCTACAACAAGTCCCAGCTGACCTACACCAGCCTGAAGCCGGAGGAGCTTCACCAGCAGGAGGAGGTCGATGCTTGGGTCCTTGCGTTGCCCAATGGTGTCTGCACACCCTTTGTCCGCCAGGTCGAAGCCGACGTCAAAGACGGCAAGTCCCCCGAAAAGGTCTTGGTCGATTTGAGTGCGGACTACCGTTTTGACAACACATGGACCTATGGTCTGCCAGGTAAGCGAAGAGCAGGTTTTTTTTTTTTTTTTTGCTGCGAGACTGAACCAGAGGGATAGAATTCAACCGCAAGAACCTCGTTGGTGCCACGCGTATTTCCAATCCCGGTTGTTATGCAACAGGCTCCCAGCTTTCGTTGCGCCCGTTGCTTCCATTCCTCGATAGCCAGGCCGCGCCTACTATCTTTGGCGTGTCGGGCTATTCTGGCGCAGGAACCAAACCGTCTCCCAAGAATGACCCCGAAGTGCTGCGTGACAACTTGATCCCTTACGCACTGACGGGCCATATCCACGAACGTGAGGTGTCCCATCAGCTGGGCACCAAAGTCAACTTCATTCCCCACGTAGCGTCGTTCTTCCAAGGTATCTCTCTGACGGTCAACGTCCCGCTCAACAAGACAATGAGCCACCGCGACATCAAGAACGTGTTTGAGGAGTTCTACCAAGGCGAGAAGTTGGTCAAGGTGGTGGAAGGGGAGCCCTATGTGCGTGATAACGCAGGAAAGCATTTTGTCCGTGTGGGAGGGTTTGCTGTGCATCCCGAAGGACGACGCGCGGTCATTGTGGCAACCATTGACAATTTATTAAAAGGAGCAGCAACACAAGCTTTGCAAAATCTCAATCTGGCCTTAGGCTATGATGAATATGCAGGCATCCCCATCGAATGAAACATAGAATTAATAAAAAGCATGATTTTTCTCAACGTAATCTATCATTCACCTGACTGACTGGGCTGCCAGAAAACCGAAGCATGAAGTCATTATGTACTTATTGTTTTTTTTTTTTTTTACTTTTTCTTTTTTACCTCTTTTTTTTTTCGGTTTTGTTTTTTAACACATGTCCGCAGAACAGGAAGCCACACGCACTTCTCCCGAGCAGATGGTGAGCGGACGGGTGGAGGAAAGGGAAGGAAAAGGCTGAATGGTTTTTTTTTTAGAACCGAGAGCTGGCAGAGGATCATTCGCAGCGTATCCGGGACGCCATGGAGCAGGTGGATTTTCTTCATATTGAGCCGGACGAACAAGGACTTCATTGTCTAGTGGAGATCCTCTGTCTGTGGGATACGGTCCGAAAAGAAAAACAGGCGCAGCTCTCCGAGCAAGTCTTCTGGGCACGGCTCTACCAAGGCTTGACAAAAGACCCCAAAGATCTGTGTCCGCAGACCTATGGTAAGTTAAGAGGCCCCCCACACATATAGCCCATGGGATGTCAACGGAAGCGCAGGGATGGTGCATCCGGACGAGGAAGAGAGCCCCGAGGTATGGCGTTTGCTGCAAGCCTTTACCAGCGGCACCCATTTAACGGAGGTGGTCGGCTACTTGATGTATGCTGTGCAAGAGTACGTCACCACCAAGGAAAAGGTAGCTCTGGGCGAAACGCCGAACAAGGATAAGCTAGCCAATGCGGCAAAGCGAGTAAGTGAACGGCTATGGGCACCCTGGGAACAGCAGTTTCAAAAACGACTCGATGTGTGGATGGACTACCTGCTACAGCACCCGCTGGCTTTTGATGCCACGCTGCGACTGAGCAGCACGATGGCCTGTCTGGTTGAGCACGAGCAGCAACCCACGGTGGTGGACCCTGAACGGGTCCAACGGCTTCGCGAGACGCTGGTGCGGCTCTTTGGCAAGGAGGAGCCTTTGCGGCACGTGGTCCGTCTTCTCGTTCGCATAGGGAACCAGCGTCAGGAAACCAGCTACCAGGAGTTCAAAGCGATTCTAAAAAGCTTGCATGAGGGAGACAGCGTGGAAGAAGGTTTACTCCTCCCTTGCATCAAGCCAGAGACTAACCTTGGAGGCTAGATAAACGGCGTCTGTTCCACCTCCTGTTCCCGATCTTGTCCTCTGTCGAGAACGAAGTGCTCTACGAACTGGTGGAACAGGTGCAGCTTCTGTTGCAGCCGTTTTCGGGTGGTTTCTCGCCTGCTCTAGTCGACAAGATCAAGACCTTAGAGCAGCGCCTGTTTTGGGACGCAGAGAACAAGCGTGTCGTTTTTCGCAAGCAGACGTGGGACACGCTTGCGCTCGTGTACCCGTCCCTGTAAGTGGATGCGCGCCGTCTCGCCTACTGACACTATCTGTAGCGTCCATTCACTGGGGCCGCTTTGCATTGATCATTTTCAAGGGTAAGGAGCAGAAGAGGGCCAGTGGCGTGACATTCTTTCTCTCTCTCTCTCTTTTTCTTAGATCGTTCAAAGGGTATGAGTTTACGATTTCCAAGGCAGAAATCGACCTTCGTGGCCTTCTTCCGCAGACCACGGTGGTAGAGCAGGACACGATGGTTTACCATTCGCCTTGGGTGACAGAGTGGGATGATCCGAAGCCAGAGCGGAAACGGTTTATATTGTACGTTTGTTATTTTTTTTTTCTTTTTCTTTCTCTTGCGCTTATGCTAACAATGCTTGTAGCCAAGGGTGCCACATCGATAGCATGACATTTGATTACTGCTTTCAAAAGACACCTGGGTCGCTAGGGTACAATGACCATGGACGGGCCTGTGTTTCCATCCCTTCCATGCAAATTCGTGTCACATTGTGTACCCGCCGTGGAGAAATGTGGGTCGAGCATTGTGAATGCGAATTGGGCGCGTTGACCATTACGTACGAGAAGACAAAACATCGGTACGTATTTATTGGTTGCATGGAGACTAAACACAAGAGAAAAAAAAATAGGTGGTTAAACTACATGGGATCGAGAAGATGGACATATCAAGTCAAACAGTTTGTGAAGAACAAGGTGGAACAGGCAGTAAAGACACTATTTAGTCAAATGCTAGTGGTAGTTTGAAATCCTCCATTAAAAAGCGGGTTGTTGGACGTTCACCCATTGACATGTCGAGCATTCGTAAAGATGTCTGGTGGAGCCACATGGAATGAGGGGGACAAAGCAGAATGTAAAGCATTCATTGTTTTTGACCAAGTAGACATCATACGCCGAGCAGTTGGGACAGTGCCAACGCTGTTGGGCATTTCTACGTTTAAAGTTTTCGAAGCCAACTATACCTCTTAGTCCCAAGTTTCTCTTATGTTAATAACCTACAAATAAGACAGAACATGGGCGCGAGGGAAAAAAAGAAAAAAGGAAACACGAGAATTTTCCTTTAATGCAAGGGGAATCGTACACAAAAGAGCATCACGTGTAGAGGGATAGCGAGCTGTCTGTGTTGGTAGCGTGGCAAAGGAATTTACAGTAACATTCTTGCTCCTTCTTCTTGTCCTTCTTCTTCTTCTTCTTCTGCTTTGGGTGCAAACAACACGTCGTAGACTCGTGTAACACGATCTTCCGGTTCGTACATGACAACATGTATCCTTGTTGCCAGACTCGTCTGCAATACAGACGCCGTGTTATCACCCGAAGGTGCATGCACGCATCGGATATGATGGCCGCCAATGGCCTGAACAAGTTCGAGCTACACGCATCTTGGGTGTCAGCCAACCTTTTTTTTTTTTTTTTTTTTGGGTCCATCGTTACCGTTTTCATGTGCCAGATCTCTATCACCGAGGGAGAAAAGGCAAGAAGGTAAGGGTAGGCGACAGTAACACGTTTTATACGTGACTGAAACTCAATGCGAAGGGTAGGGTCGCCATCGAGGGACCAGGCGGCCAGCTCATTGCAAACCAACCCTCCTCCTTGAGGAAGAGGAAGAAAGCCTATGATGGACGTTTCCTGTGTCAGAAGGGTTGTCTGTGAAAACACATCGACACATTCGACGCCCTCTGTCATGGATAAAATATAGATGGCGTGATAGGCTATTTGCAGACCACAGGGGTCGTGCAAACGCAGTCGGTATTCCTAGGAAAACAGGTGAGAGCGAAACGCACACGGCGTCTTCTTACTTTTCGCTTAGCAAAGCCCATTGTCGCGGTGGGTTTTGGGACCAGGACAACGAGGGTGACGGCGCCGGTATGGCGTCGTCGTTTCAAGTAACAGAGGACGGTCCGCTGGCAGATGGTGCCTACGGCGAAGCATAGGACGCCTGAGTTTTTGATCATCAGTCCTCTGGGTGTAAACGAGCACAAGGCGTGTGTTGTGTAAGCGGTTAAGCAGCGTTTTGGGTGACGTCCGAGTGCAATCATGGTGTGTTTGTCAAGTAAGGCAAGCTGCTGGCACGGCTGTTGTTCTAGGAGATGGAACGGACCAGAGGTCTCTCGCGGGCCCACCCACAGACCTAACTGCGTGCCCAAGGCAATTCGTTTTTGGCCGTCGGGCCCATCTAAAGATTGTTCAGAGTGAAACCGTGTTCCTGTTGCTTTCTTACCAAAAGCAAGTGTACATGTGATGCGTCCGCAACCGGTAGGAAACAGGAGCTGTCCATTGCGGTCGATCGGCTGGCTGGAGCTGACGGGGACGTCGCATAGCGCGAAGAGTTTGAATGGACCAGGGCACACCTGGAGGCGTCGATGCCATGTATCGCGTTCCTGTATGGTTGCACAGACAAAGCGAAAGGTGCAGTCTGGGTCGGCAAGATGACCGATGGTGAGGGTGCGCGAGGAGGGGAGGGGTGTGGGCGAGCGTGGGGGCAATTGTTGTTGTTGTGCTTCCATTTCGTTGTCTACGCCGTCGTCGTCGTCGTCGTCATCTTCGGGCGCGGTTTGGTTTTGACGTCGTCGAAGGCTTTGGCGCAGGTGGTTCATGAAGCGCGAGCGCAGATGGAGGCCTGTGATAGAGCCGCCGAGGTGTTCGGAGCGACGGCGTCGAATGGAGGAGAGCAAGAGGCCTGGCTGTGAGACGCGTGAGGAGAGCCGGCGAATAAAGGAGCGTGGTGTCATGATGTACAGCATAGGGAGGGGGATGGGCCGGCCGAGGAGGGAGAATTCCTCGTAGCCATCGGGGGCGCGATGGAGGCGAGTGACGAGGAGCATGTGCGAGAAGAGAAAGAGGTGGCATTTGATGGCGGTCAGGGAATGGGATGTGGAGCGCGAGAGGGCGAGGTCGCCTTCGTGGAGGAGGCAGGCATGGTTGGGCAGCAGTTGGCGAAGGGTGATGGAGGGTGGGATAGAGAGGGAGAAGGCGATCTGAAGGAGGCGTGTTTCGATTTGTGATTTCTGTGTTGCTTCGTTCATGCGTCGCTGAAGATCGTTGAGGGACTCGACAGCGGCGTTCAGGGCCAAGGTGTCGCCGTCGTGGGTGGTGTAGCGTAGGATGGCGGCGACGAGGAGGCGGAGGCGTCCGATGCGGTGAACGGGCATGGTGAGGAAGTGCCGCAGGCCGAGCTTGCGTTCGTTTTCGCGGGCGTCCTGGTGCAGCAGGAAGTGGTGGAAGGCGGAGTTTCTGTGGATTTCTGTTGTGAGGATGCTCATGGCCTTCACATGGGCTGCTGCGTAGACGACGTAGGGCGTTTCGAGGCGGGCGACGTGTTTGAGCACCAGGGTGCCGACGAGGCCAAAGAGGCCATCGGCGGCGCGGCGGGCAATCAGGTCTGAGCAGATGCGACGGTTGATTTTTGCCAAGATCTCGTAGTTGCAGAAGAGTAGGTCGTGGACTTTTCGTCGGCGTAGCTGCTCGATGCATGAGGACTGTATGAGTGGCTGTGCATAAATATCGTGCAGAATGTCAAAATCATGCGAATACTGTTGTTCGGAATGCAACAGTTCAGCAATAGCAGATTGACGTTTCATTTCGTGCAGTGATAAGGAGTTACGGATATGTTCGGGCACATGTTCAATCCAATCGACGGTCGGCTAAACACACAAATGTGATCAGCTGGGAGCTCCTCTCGTAATTTTTTTTTTTTTTTTACAACTCCTTAGTTTCTCCTCTTTCTGCTCCTCGACTGGATTTCATTTCTTGTTTACCTTTTCATCGGGATCCCATAGACGGAGCTTTCCTGCGAGGGTTTTATGAGGACAAGTGGGAGAATAGCATCCCTGCGGGCGGCCATCGCACCGAGATGCGTAGCACGTCGTCAGGGGGACAAAGAGACCATGAATAGATTTATCTGTCAACTGAAAGTGGTTCTCCAATGGTAAGAGAAGACGATGATGAATAAAAGTATCGAGAAGCGAACGAACAAGTATCGCACTGGATGCATTTTCAGCTAGGACATAACAAACAGCATCCTGTGACAGGCTAAATTTGGGGGTTATTTTTTTCATTTTTGTATGCTTACGAGGGCTTCCTGTTTTGTAATGCGTGAGTCTACTGCTGCTTCCGTAAAGAGGATGGTTAACTGCGAGAGAAGGGCGGTTGGACGATGAAGGTCGGAAAGATCGGAGTGAGATTTGATCCAAGAGGTGTCACGGTTCTTTTCAGAAGAGAACAAAAAAAAAAGGGGGGGATGGTAGTTTGGGGGTTTATTTTTTTCTACAAAAACAACGTACTTACAGCCATAAGGAGAAAGAGAGAAAGTGAGAAAAGTTGGGGAAAGAAGAGAAAACTAATGCTCGCTCCTCATAAAAAAGGCAATAGTACCATCATGTGTGTCAAATTGCTTAGTTGAAAGGCCGACATTAAGTCCCCTTTCGTTTAATTGTTCTTTTCTCTCTTTTTTTTTTTTTTTTTTTTTTTTTTTTTTTTTTTTTTTTTTCCTTTCATTTCAAAGTAAAATGCATCGTTATTCTGTACCTGTGGCGGCGACGACAAAAGATAGTCTTAGTACTGTGAATAATTTAATGAATTATTCAATACCTTTCGAGGGTTCTTCCATGTCTTTGGTACGAGTTTAGCGCGTTGAATTGCGTTTCGACTTATTTTTTATTCATCAGGCTACAGTGGATGAACCCCGGAGAAGGACGATTGCCACTGGTCATGTAGATACACAGTTGAAGCAATTAGAAGCCGAGATCGAGAACCTGACATTAGCGAATGTTCGTCTTTTACGTGCCAATCGCATTCTGAAGTTAGACTGCGATCGGCTTGTTGATCAGGAAACAGCAGAACTCAAACAAGAAATGAATGAACTCCGTCTTCAAAATATTCGGTTACAACGAAGTAACCGTCTTTTACAGGATGACCTTTTGATGAAAACGGTAGGCAGGTAAAGAATGATTCTAGAAAAGAGAAAGGTTGACCAGGATAGTAATAGGACGAGTTGAACAAACTGCGTGATGATCAAATTCGGAAAATGAAAAACGTGGGACCAGAGTACGAGTACCTTGTACAAATTATCAATCTTTTATATCGACAGGTAATTTATTCCATAATTCGATTTTCTTTATACCTAACGTGATGATTTAGTTGGAAGGGAAACCTACGTGTGATAAGACATGTTGTTATACAAATCAACCTTTGAGTCAAGGATTTTCAGTACTGACATTACCACCTGAAAGTGAAGAGCAAAAACCGGAGCCACAACATATATGTCGACCGGTGATTCATTCGAATATCTCCGGTGGTAGCTTGGCCAGTGCGTTAGAGCAGGAAAATAATCAACTCCGGGATAATTTACAAGCGTTACATCAAGATCAAGAAACACTTTATGAAATACTGAAAGAAAAAGAAGAAGATACAGAAATGTTAAAATGTGAACTTCGCATGAAAGATGATATTGTCAGTCAACTTGAACGTGATTTTGAAAGAATGGAAATGGAAGTCATTGATTTACAAAAGGTAAAAAGTAAAAAAAAAAAAAAAGGCTGAACAGGTTTTTAGGATTGGCGTTATCCTGATCGATTGAAATCCGAATCATCTTTTTCGGATATTCAAGCATTTCCAATTCCTCCACCATTACCAAAAGATGCAACAACTATCACAAGAACCATGTCGAGTAGTGGTACATCTTCTGACTCATCACCCTCATCACTTGCAGATATACAAGAATCCGATTTCTATTCGCCGAGGTAGAAGCATCCTTCTCCTCCTCCTAATAAACAAAAGAATACGCTATATATAATTTAACCAATCAAGAAGAAAGATGGAGACCACGTAGATGATTTGATAGGATCATGTGGTGTTTCCTATGGTTTAACGGTCAAGAAAAGAAGAAAGAGAGAGAAAGTGACTGCCTACTTTTTTTCAAGGTGCCTAAAAAAATCAACACAGAATTTTTTTTTTTTTCTCTCTCTCTCAAAACCACCTTTTTCTTTTTTAAAAACTTTTTTGTTTTTTTTCTTGTTTTTGTTTCAAAAAGAGAGGAAAAAGAGTTTGATTGTACAAAGTAGAAGAAGAAGAAAGGAAAAAGAAGAAGAAGAAAACAAAAAAAAAGAGGAAAAAAAGGGTGTTTTTTTTCTTTCTTTCTCTCTCTCTCTCTCTCTCTTTACTTTTTCTTTTTCTTTTTTTTTTTTTTGCCAAGAACTCGTTAACGGTTCTGTCAGAACCACCACTTTTTTCTTTTCTTAACTGATCAGTTCGGTGGAGGTTCTTTTTTTTTCTTTTTTTTTTTTTTTTATCGGCACATAAGAGTCCCCTTCTCTTCGCTTCTCTTTTTTTTTTTCTTCTCTTTTTTTTTTCTTTTTTAATGATGCATTTGAGAGTGGAACCAGCCCAAACGTATACGTTATTCCCTACGAACAAACCTGGATTCTTTAATCATCTTCCATTCCCGACGTTACCGTCACCAGATAAACGGCATTCTGCGTTTGAGAGTTTATTGCCGCCATCCCCTCCTCTGACAAATCAACCTGTTGTTCACATGATTGCGCAGCTCTCGGAATTTGCAGCTTTCATGGTGTATGTAATGTGGCATGCAAGAAAACCAGTTCATCAGAAAGCCTCTATCTATCGATCTTCGTCATCTTCTTTTTCTGCTGCTCTTACGTTTGATCCAAGTCCGGCATTCAAAAAGTTTTGTCTGCAGGTAAAAACACCCTGAAATGCAACTCTCATGCATATTTAAAAAAATTCTCCCTTAATTCTCCACAAAAGATACTTCAAGCAACGCAACTCTCGGAATCTACTATTTACCTTGCTTTGAAATATATCGCCATTCTATTACAATCCAATCCATTAATCGAAGGCGCTGAAGGTTCCGAATATCGATTATTTATCGTTGCTTTGATACTTGGTAATGAAAAAAAAAACAAAAGGAATTTTAACTCATTTTCTTAAATAGCGAACAAATTTCTGGATGATAATACCTTTACGAACAAAACTTGGTCTGATGTCAGTGGTATGAAAGTCCATGATTTAAATATTATGGAAGCCGAATTTCTGGAAGCATTGGATTATAAGCTATTTGTACGGGAAAACGAATTTATGCAATGGAAAACGATCTTGGATATTTGTCGTGAACGTGTACAATTTTCGAGTTTAGATCATCCACAACAACGTCAAAAACTTATTTTGTCGATGTTACAACATTTGGGTTTACATGAAGAAGATGAAGAAGGTAAAAAACGCCGATCACAAGATATGGAAAGACAACAACGAGGGTTATGGGAAACTTATCCTACGATGGAACGAGAATATCAACTCTTTGTAACAACCACAAAACAACGAGGTAGTCAATTCCCTCCACCAATTGGACATCATCCAAAATTGCCATTACCTGTGGGTGACCATTTGTATTACAACCAAGATCTTCCTCGTCGTTACTCAAGTGACTGTCGTCTAGCGCCGATCCAACCATCTATCAACAACACACAATCATCGTGGGATCCTTTTGGTTACAGTTTACATCCAATGGATCGTAAACATGATCTTTCGTACTATTCGTCACAGCCCTTTCCACAGACAGTACATCATCATCAGCCCATTGTACCTTTGACTTGGAGAAACTACACTTAAAAGAGGCGTTTTATTTACCATCGATTTCCTCTTCCCCCCTTTTTTTTTTTTTTTTTTTTTTTTTTTTTTTTAAAACTGATTAAACATATATATTATTATTATTTTTATATATATATCAAAAGAAGCATTGACCAATCATTTTGTTGAAACATAGCATGAAACGCTTTTATTGTTACAGTAGGAGTTCTTTTTGTTTCGCCATTTTTTTTAGTAGATATTTATCTGGTAGGATATTTCGATTGGCCATATCTTCATCAATCACTTGTTTTGCCAAATCAATTCTACCCATGATAAGAAAACCTTCAATCAACATTGTATAAGTTCGTTGATCAGGTGGAAATCCTGTATCTTTTTCCATTTCAGCCATCATCAATCTTGCTCGTTGTATTCGTCCTTTTCTTGCCCATCCAAGTATCATTTGATGATACATTTCATGACTTGGTTTCATACCCAAGGATCGCATATTGGTATAAAGTCGTTGTGCCATTGGCATTGCTTTTGGACTTGCAGTTGTACCATCAATCAATAATTTGTATGTAATATAATCTGCCTTGATGGGTTCTCCTTTGGTAGACGGAAATAATGCACCTCGATCGTTGTTCAAAAATAGCTTGGCTGTCCAAATAGGTCCAGATACCGCCATCAGACGTGTCAGTGCAATGTTGTTCACCCACACCTGATCTGCCCGGGAGGACCCGTGATCTTTCAGCAATTTATCAAATAATTCATCGCGAATATGACCCTTCTTGTAAATATTGAGTAACATTCTCAATGTCGTTTCATCAGGAGATACTCCCACTAATCGCATATGTTCAAGAATACCCAAAATCTTGCCAAACTGAGTAAAATTCTCCTGTTGTGCCGTCATTCGTATCAATAGATTAAAATCAACCACATCGGGATCAAATGTGTGGCTTGCAAGTTTTTTAAAGATCGATAACGCTGCCTTGATATCACACGCCGTAATGTAACTTGCAATCAATGACGTTAACGCCATATGGGACAGATGCCCCACTTTTTCGTTCATCCGCAGCACTTCCTCAAAAAGTTCAATATCACCTGTCTGCGCACAGAGAGAGTACAGGGGTAAAAGTAACGCTTGGCTGACATTCGCCACCTTGGGATTGGCCTTGAAATCTTCAAATACTTGTCGTGCCTTGCCATATTCTTTACTTCGTACCAATCCCTGAAGAGTTGTTGTATAAAAATCAAGCGTCATTGCTGAAGGGTATCGTTGTGTAAATGCTCGGTATAACCGCATCAAATCTTCGGGATTCTTATGTTTCGATAAAAGAACCAATAAACGATAGTTTAAATCCGCACCAAGAATATCCCCATCCTCTCTGACCGTCTCCCACACCACGACCGCTTGCTTTGTATTCTCACGTGACACATAGTAGGACAGGAGCCGCCGCGCGACAAGAGCATATCCTTCTTTGTCACCACATGCCAACGTGTCCTTCAATAGGTCATGTGCCACCGAGAGTTGAAATGTAAATACACTGCTTCCTAGTAATTGATTCAGAATGGGCCGTGTTCGTAATCCCAGTTCACGTCGTCGTAGATAAAACTTTCGTGCATCGTTCAATCGCCAATGTTTAATACATTGTTTTGCAAACTGATCCAATCCAGCATCTAAAAGTTCCATATCTCCTTTGATATCAAGATCACCAGGATGTTGACTCAAAAATCCAATGGCTTTTTCCTTTTCCCCTTGACGTAACCATCCTTCCACAATATATCCTACAGCTGCTTGACTTGGTGGCCAGCTGTCCACGGTTTTCATCCTTGCTACCCATGTTTCTGCCTCTTCCATACGTCCTGATGCTGAAAGAAGCGCAACCAGACAGGTAAATGTTTCTTGTTGTGGTTTTTCTCCTTGCTCAAGTAAACGTTCCATCAGTTGGATTGCTCTGTCTGTTTCCTCCAATTCTCGGTAGAGCGAAATCAACTGTTCCGCATGATGTTTTGTAAAGTTGGCATCGGACGATGTTAATAAACGAAAATCCTCTAAAATTTGGACTCCCATGCGTACAATGTTCTGTAGTCGTTTGTTGTCTGGGTTTGGGGTAAACGCTTCGACCAATGCATCAAAATCTTGCGTTGTCAGCTGCTGTAGTAGCAACGGATGCACCCGAATAAGGTTGTATAGGCTTTGTAGTCTTAGTCTGCGATGGCGTCGGCTCATGGCTTTTCTTGCCAGGGCAAGGCGCGCCAATCTTCTGTCGGCTCGGCCTACTGCGTAAAGTTCATGCCGCAATTGATCGATCAGACTAGGTTCTTCTGGTTTAACAACATTGAGGTATGAAATAGGTTGCATTCGTGGTCGTTGTTTGATAAATTGAACAAGCATCCCGTCGGGCCTTCCAGTACGCGTAAATGTTACCATCTGAGCTGTTTGTTGTAAGGAGAATCGTCGCCACAGACAACTTTTACATAATATCTTTGCAGAAGAAAAAAAAGAAAAGCTTTGGGGTCGCCAGCCTTCTCGTCTGAGCACAGACTGAAAAGACATGCTGTCGTATATATAAAAGGAAGGAAGGGGACCTGAAAAAAAGCTTCTCTTTTTTTTTTTTTCTTTTTGTCGTAGTTAAGTAACCAGCTCAGCGGTGAAGAGATTTTTTGTATACAAAATCATCAGTCACGCCCATTTTTAATCACAGCCTCTATTTTTTTTTTCCCTTACCCATGGTCTCCATGGTTCAGTAGCCTGCAGACCCCAAAAATACGTTGATGGGTTAGATGATCTATCTATCTATAGATAAATAGGGTGATTTTGTTTCTTTGCTATTCAAAAGAAAAAGAAAAAAAAACAAAAACAAAAAAAAAAGGACATGGGCATGAACATGCTTCTATGACGTAAAGATAAAAAAAAAAAAGGCTTCCTGTGACCATGGTTTCCTTTCCTTTTCAAACGATCTGCTTTAACGGCATTAATTTTCTGTAAGTAAAAAGAGCGTGTGAATTATAAAATGTATATGTCATCGTCCTCTTTTTTTTTTGGGGGGGGAGTAGAAGATGGGGAGGAAAGGCTGGTCAGTCAAAACGTGCATGTCTGACTCCATTCTCTCCCCCCCCAAAGTCGATTGTCTTTGGCAGTTCCGAGAAACAAATAAAGCCAGGGGTCAGATCGGACAATCTTGTGTCCGGGTTTATTTTTTTGGGGGGAGTAGAGGAAAAGAAGAAGAGAAGAAAAAAAAAGAGTCTATATTTAGGATGAACTTACTCCTCCCCCCAATGTTTTTGTGTCAGGAAAAACAAGTTTTTGTTTATTTATTTAGGGTTTTATCAAAAACAGGTCATCTTGGCGCCATTGAAAACGTAAGAAAAAAAGGAGGCATTGTCCAGAACCTGTCAAGAAAGCACCCTTTTTAAAGTTTGGCATGTGAGTATAAATACAGTTACTTGTGTAACAAAAATGCACATGATCTGCAGGGAACACGATGTGCATGGCCACTTTATATGTTGACATTGATATAAAAAAGTTTTTCATCCGATATCATCACCATTAAAAAAGAAAAGAGAATGAAGAATCAACCCATCTTTATAAAATTTGGATAGTTATGTAGTACAATTATTTCCGTTACTAATGTAACACAGAGATATGCCAACATCGGTCATAGAGATCTATATCCCCCCAAAAAAAAAGGTTTATGTGAAACAGAACTTTGTCTTTTTTATTTTAAAATAGTAAACACAGAGCGGATAAGTTTGTGCAATGTTTATACTGTAAAGGTAACACGGACTATTTTTTTATGGTAACCAGGGTCGATTTTCCATGTGGATCGTCATTGGTTAGTCGCGCTTTACCGTTGTTGTTTCTTCCTCCGCTGTGGTACCTGTTGCTTCTGGCTTTGTCGTTGATTCATCCGCATCAAATAAAACATCATTTTCTTTAGGAACAGGTTCGGAAGCGGTGGTTGCAGCCGATGGAGGCGTGGGAGTAGGTTTTGCCGATAAACGCATATCCAATGCTTTTAATGCCAATGCTCTAATGGATAGAATGAATCTTTTCCGGTTTTCCCATCTGTTTAAGTTACCTCCGCCGTTCTGCCTCAGCTCTTGCACTACCTGGTAATGGGGCTGTGCGAACGCCTGGCTGACTCTCGAGATCATAGGTATAATTTCTCGGAACGGGATGACAGCATCGGAGCGTTACAAGAATACTAAATACGGTATTGGAAATAAATCCTACAATAGGACTTTATAAAAAAAATTAATGAAAGGGTTTTTTGTTGTAGGTGTCACTTACTGCAGGAACTCGGGGAAAAAAGTAATCAATGCAAACGTTTCACTTCGATCACCTTGGATACCATCTTGATATTTGAAAAATCGAATATAAACCCATCCAATGACCCATCCAATGTTCACCAAGTTATAAAAAACAACGGCATTGAACAGAAGAAGTGCAATAATACTCATCGCCGTAGCAACTCCCATTAAATTCTATTTTCATAGTCTTACTTCACCAAAACAAAAACAAAAAAAAAACAAAGGCTTACCTTGACGCGTATGGATACAACACCACCAAGTAACGCGATTTTGTGCTCAGGAATGAGATGTTTAAAAGCCACCAGAAAGGCTGAAAAGATACCAGCCATACCATTAATTTGAGTAGAGTACCTATCATGTTGGTGTTAGTCAAATGAAAAGAAAAATACCATTTTTACTTGCAGGAAGTCTTCGTTACGTGTGATATAAAAGGATACCAATAAACCAAACCAGGTAACAACGTTGGAAAGTATACCCGTAAGGACAACATATTTTAGTAATTCTCTGCTACCCCACGCACGTTCCAAATATTTTCCACATAACAAAAGAATAACAAGACTTGCAAAAAACTAAGAACGAGAACATTTTCAGTGTTTTTTCATGTTTTAAATGGGTTTACCGATGCCAAATGACTTTCATAAAATGCAGCTGTCAACAAAGTCCATGGTGTATAAAGAATACTAAAGTATTTATTAAAATCATTAGTGAAAGGATGGTTAACTTACGAACCCGGCACAAGGCCAATGAAAGGACATAAAGTGGATTCGTCGTCAGGAACAAGAACCATCTGTCGTCGAATGTAAAAAAACGCGGCAGTGGATGACACGATGAGAGTTGTCACAAGTGCTTTTGTTAATGGTGGAACATTGGACAAAGCTGTTTTTAATGGTTGAGCCATTGGCATGATGCCGAAAAGACAGGACTTTCAAATAATCAACAAAACAAGTGATAATGGGAATACACGTGACATGGTGTCATCCATTGAAATGCTGTGTTTCAATGATTTTCTACAGCATATGTTTTTTTCTTTTTTTCTTTCCTTCTTTCTTTCTTTTAAAGCATAACAGTATCTTTTTCATTCAACTACATTGATGTTAATGTAGTATCAAATGAAAAGGATTCTTTCTCAATAATAGGTATTCTTTTATATATCTATATATATCTATATATATATTTTGATCAAGTTCTGTCAATCTTAAAGCTATAAGTGATATTCTCATAAGAACAATGAGTTGAATACTCTGTTTATTTCTCCCGGGAATTTTTGTTCTACTTTTTTTTTTCACCCTTTATTTCATTGATCGACGATCATCTTTAGCATCAGGTGCATATTCTAACGCATGTGCCTGCAGGGCTACATTTTAGGATATGACACGAACGGGCTCAGTCAGAATTCGGTCTGAAGGATCGCTTTACCAAATAAGGAAAACAACTCACCCCCACGCGCTATTTCAATTTAGGTTAGCTTTTTTTTTTTTTTTTTTTTTGAGATTACGACTTTTTTTATAATAAGCCATATATTTAAATCTGTACACCGTCAGTTACCCAATGGGGGGTGCAACTAAAGGAAAGGTTTTTTTTTTTTTTTTTTTTTCATGAAAAAAGGGCCCCCATCTTACATATAAAACGACGCTGCTTCTGTTTCTTCACCCCCTTTTTTCTTCTCTTTCTTTTTTTTTTTTCGGTTTCTCTTTTTCTTTTTCTTTTCTTTTTATATATCTCCTTTTTTCTTTCTTCTGTGGTATCATCTCGAAAGTTGTTCATTTGACGTTCTCCGTTCCATCTCTCATCTCGACCATTGACCAACACCATTTTGACGCACAATGTCCGCGCCACCAACACAACCACCAGTCATTCAAAAACTTGCTGCTGTAAACGAACAAGCATGGTTGACCTTAGGCAAGCAAAACAAAAATTCTCTTTCTCTTTTTTTTTTTTTTTTTTTTTTTTTTTTGCGTATAGAGGTGCGTGTACGTATGTGTGTGTGTGCGTGTGTGCGTGTGTGCGTGTGTGCGTGTGTGTGTGTGTGTGTGTGTTTTATATGTGTATGTGTGTGTCTCTTATGTGTGCAACCTGCCCGCCCACTTTAATCTTGTGTTGCAAATATTCCCGATTCGGTTTAGTCTGGATAATGAAAGGACGCCACACTTATTTTGGTTTAATCTTTAGGTAACTTGGCAGAGCTAATGGCTGATTGGGAAAGGGCCCTGGCTTCCTACGAATCTGCTCTCAGACACAACCCATATTCTATCACCGCTCTTTCTCAAATTGCTTCCCTTTGCCGAGGAAGAGAACAATTTGCAAAGGTAAATCCACTTTTAAAGACTTCTTTTCGTTAACCTTTTATCCTCTATAGGCTATTGATTATTTCAAACGCATTTTAGCTATTCAAGAAAATAATGGTGAAACGTGGAGTGCATTAGGTCATTGTTATTTGATGATGGATAATCTACAAGAAGCCTATCATGCTTATCAACAAGCACTTTATCACTTACCAAATCCAAAGGTAAATCCCGACCTCTCTTCAAATCCTCGTCAACTTATGTATATAAAAAAAAGGATCCAAAACTTTGGTATGGGATTGGTATTTTATACGATCGGTACGGCTCGATTGAACATGCAGAAGAAGCCTTTTCCGCCGTCATGAAAATGGATCCAAATTTCGAAAAAGCAAATGAAATCTATTTCCGTTTGGGTATCATTTACAAACAACAACAAAAGTATGATTTGAGTCTACAGGTAAACAGAGAAGAAAACTTTTTTTTTTTGACGGCGCAATGTTTTAACTTCTGTGTGTATGGTGGGCTTAGTGTTTTCGTTACATTTTACATAATCCGCCACGTCCATTAACCGAAGTAGACATCTGGTTTCAAACAGGTCATGTCTATGAACAACAAAAAGAGGTAACAAACATAAACATATGTAGCATCTCGATCTCTCATGATTGAGAATGTAGTACGAGTATGCAAAGGAAGCCTATGAACGTGTTTTAGCGGAAAACCCAGACCATGCCAAAGTGCTACAACAATTGGGTTGGCTTTACCATCAACAAAATGCTTCTTTTTCAAATCAAGCCATGGCCATCCAGTACCTAACACAATCTCTCAAAGCAGACAGCAACGATGCTCAATCCTGGTACCTCCTCGGACGTTGTTACATGGCCGAACAAAACTATAATAAAGCTTACGAGGCTTACCAACAAGCCGTCTATCGTGATGCACGTAATCCAACCTTCTGGTGCTCCATTGGTGTCCTCTACTACCAGATCAATCAGGTAAAGAAAAACGTTTTTTTTCTGCATTTTTCCTGATACCTTTTGAAGTACCGCGATGCCTTGGATGCCTACAGTCGTGCTATCCGTTTGAACCCTTATATTAGTGAAGTTTGGTATGATCTTGGTACTTTGTACGAATCGTGCAACAATCAAATCCAAGATGCGCTAGATGCGTATCAACGAGCAAGTGAACTGGATCCAAATAATCCACACATTCGTCAACGTCTTGATCTTTTACGAAGAACTCATGGTATTACCTCGTCCAATACACCCACGACCGCTGGCCCGGTGAGCACACCTGTTCCTCAAGATGTCAACAACCCGTACCAGTACCAAAATGGTCCCCCGCCCGCCTCTTCTGCTCCCTCGTCCGCCTCCACACCGTACCCACCACCACCACCCATGACAAGCGGCCCACAAGGCCCGCCCCCTGGTATGGCTCAGTATCCAAGTGTCACCTCGCGTGCCTATGAAAATCATCAACGACGTGGCGGCCCGCCACCCATGGTAAAAAACACCAACAATAATGCTCCCTTTTTTTATTTTTATATTTTGTGTTTTAGGCCCTGCATCCCCAGGAGCACGGTCCACCGCGAGACCTTCCAATGCCACCTACCCAGAACGATCGTCGGTCACCTGTTCCCTACCACCAACCTCAACATACCCGGGAAGACGTAAGAATCCCTGATATCGGCGGTGGAAGAGCACCTACCCCCTCGGAAAGAGTGCAAATGAACCCGGTGATGATGGATCACGACCGATCGCTGCCATCCACACCACACCCCCCCCCCCCTTCGTCGATGCGACCACCCATCAACAAACTACAGGCAGCCGGTGTCCGTTCTCCCATCCCCTCCCATCTAGGCAGCCCCAACGGAAAACCCGCACCGTCTCCCATGGGCGCACGTCCCTCATCAAGAAACAGCAACCACAGTGGCCCCTCCCCGCGGATAACACCAAGCTACTACAATCCTTCCCCTCGTGCACCTCCACCCCAGCCACCTGTATTTCATCATCCGCCTCCATCGGCTACGCCAATGGATCATCCTCCACCACCGCCCTCCGCCGAAGAACGAAGGCCCTCTGGTCTACCGTATGATCCACCACCTGTTGCAAAACGGGACGACCATCTCCGCCCTTACCGTCCCAATGACACCCCCATGGAAGAAAAACAACACATCGCATCCTCATCACCACCGCAACCATTAAAAAATGAAGAAGAACACGAAAATGAAAGCGCTGCAGACACACTGATTAGCATGAAAAAAGGAGGGTTTGTCAAACGAACACTGGAAATGGCAGACGAGGATGATGATGCACCCGAAAAACGACAACGGTTACGATCTCCGTCTCCCAAAAAAGATGTACGCATGATCGTCGATTATGAATCTTCCACCGGAACGCCAACCTCTCAAAAAAGTGCCGAATCACCTTCCTCTCCCACAAAACAACAACAACAACAACAACAACAACAACCACCGTTGCCACTCAAACAAGGTGAGACAGCTGCAACATCCTAATCTACGTTCCCCCCTCCTCCTCCCTCTTTGTTGAACAAACAAAACAAAACAAAAAACAAGAAAGAGAAAAAAAAATGATGAATGCCACTTATATAAAAAAAAAAAAGAGTTGGTATGTTTTTTTTTTTTCTGTCTTTATGTGTAAGCTAGTGAAAGTGGAACGAGTACCACGTTGTTCATACTGAGTTCTCTTCGGAACGCGGATATATTCTGAGAAAATCGTTCTCGGTCTTTTGTGCATAAGGTCCAGCCAATCCCCTCCATCAGATTATTCAGGGCCTAACGAGAGGTCAGTGGGGGGTTGGGGGTGCGGCGGAGTTCATCGCGCGTGGCTCGATGACGTTCCCGCCCAATGGTCACACAAACAAAACCTTACCTTGGCAACATATTCACGCCGTTCCGGTAACTGCTGATTGATGACTTGCGTTGTGTACTCAACCACATACTTTATGCAAACACCATTTATAAGTTGTTTTCCGACACTTTTTTTTCTTACCTCTTTTTGCAGTAACATGAGTGCATACAATGGTCGTGAGAGCGACCATTGATCGTTGTTTTCATCAAACAGGATGAGATTAAAAAGCGTTGTCAACAGCGATGGCAAGACACGAGGAAACTGAGTCAAATAGCCAATCAGCCAGTGGGGTGTGGAAGCCGATGAACGCCGACGCGCCGCGGGTCCACTGGCGGCGGATGAATTCCGTAGCTCGGCTTTTTCATACTCTTTGATCACATAACTAGCAATGTTGTTGACAGTGGAGCAAGCATGGGATCGGATCCAGCTCTCACTTGACTCCACTCCTTGCTCACATGCCTGCATCAGGTATAAAAACGTATCCGGTGATAAACTGGGCACGGCCATCAGTTGCTCATGCGTAAAGTCATCGAGCATACTGAAAAAAGCACGTGTCAATTTGGGAAAACTCTACGTTTGCACCTTTTTCAGTACGTGCCTCCCTCCCTCCCCCCTCTCTCTCTCGCCTTGGCTTGCTGCATCTTACCATGAGATCATCTTGTGGAACACTCAGCATCAATTGAAACATGATGCTAAACAATTCATCAATCGCTTTATCCTGATAAAGCCAAAACACGCCAAAGTTGATGTAACGTCCACCAAGACACCGCGACAGAATCGAAAAACAAATCGAAATGCCCTTGTATTTGTAAAGGTACTTTCGGCTCTCATCCGTCACTTGCTGTTGCTGCTCCAGCACATGCCGTCCTATTATAAAAAGTCAGAGGAACGAACAAAAAAAAATTTTTTTTTTTTACCATAAGTGCTGATGATTTGACTGGTATCACGGAAGATAAGGATTCCGTTGGGAGAGGACACCTCGAAATTTAACCGTTGACTCTTGTTATGCACAAATTCCGCAAAGAACTTGAGGAGGGTGTTTGCCACCGGACTAGGTGACCACGCTTCCAGAGCGCGCAAGAGAACCGGCATATACTCGGGATAGAACCAATCAAAGAACAATGAGAAATTCCTGCGGCTTTGGATAGGCGATATAAACCCACGTAGATCGCGAAAAATATCCTGCAATGCACGCTAAAAAAAAACCACCATCAGCACGCTCCTCTTTCTCTCTTTCTTTGGATCACTTACACGAACGGGTTCTTGCCGAAAAGCATCCACACTATCCAACGCAGCAAGACTCTCCAGGCGTATCTCAAATGACTTCATAAATGCATAGAACTCCCGTTCACAGTTGTCCTCTGCAAACAGAATTTTACACAGCACTTGATAGTAAAGCATTCGATTCTGCCCATGCTTCTCATTTTCCAAAAAAGTAAATTCCGAAGACATATGGTTCTGCAGGATCAGCTGCGTTGTCTCAATCTTCCGCAAATTCTTCAACGCGCTGTAGCCACTCGCAAGCTCATTGAACAGTTCCAAAGTACGCCGTATTACTTGCTCATTGTCACCCCAGTACTGAAGATTGCTGACACTACGCCATCGTCAGAACACACTGTGCCCCCCTCCCGCCGCTTACTTACATTTTTCGCATAATCACGTTCAGCATCAGCACCTGGTCACTGATACCAAAGACCTCCGTCAATTTGGTATAAACAGCCTTGCCCGTAGCATCCCCGATGTACGATTTTCGAAACTGCTGGAAAAAATACACAAAGGCCGAATCCAGTTTCTGGTTCAGCACAACACTGCCATGCTGCGCCTGCAATGCCTGGTTGACTTCCATCAGCTGAAGCACCTTGGTCGTCAATTCGCCGTCAATTGCATCTAATTCATCCGAACTCAAGTACGCCTAAACAATGTCGTGTTACCCCTTGTCCAATAAACACGTCGGATACGTACAGGTCGGTTACCCACAAACAACGCCATGATGTACACAAGCCATGCAAATTTTGTCTCAATCACATCCAGCGCTTCCTTGTATTCTCCCGTCGTAATATTCGCACCCGCTTGCGCAACCAGCTCCTACACAGACCAGTCAGCTGAAAACCCTGCACCGATCAAACCATACCTGGTACTGCGAAGCAATCGGAGCAAACACCCTCACCAGACAGTTGCTCGCCTCTTGGTACTTGCAACGAGCAATCTGCCCAAGCATATTTAATGTTTCTGACAATGTCTCCTCGTTTTCCAAAGGATCTAAAAACACCGAATCGTCAGACAGACACAACAACAACAACACCACAAGCCCAACCTACCGTCCAGCATCTCTTCCATACGTGTTGGTACCGAAGAAACATTGGCTGTAATATAGGTACGCGTAACCTAACCAGACATGAGGACACTCTCTTCCTCCCCCTCCCACGCAAAACGTCAACCTACTTCGACCATGATATTTTCTAGTTTCTGAACAGTGGCATCATTCTGTTGATGGTAATAAGACATGCTTTGCACCGTGCGAGACCAGAACCCAAGAAGATAAGAAACAGTATTGGGAGCCCACTAAAAAGGAGGGCGGCATCAGCAATCCTTCCTTTCCACCCATCTTCTTCTTACCTTCCAGGACTGCAATGCTTGCGATGTGAACTCGGCAATGCGTTCCACCCACTCCATGTAGGCAGGCTTTTCCCCCATTTCGTTGAGTGGCGCTGCGTTACGGAAACGGTACAAAAGACGACAGAATTCGTTGTAATTATCTGCGTCATTCATCCCGTGCGACGTGATAATAATATCGCGGATACCCTGCATCATCGCGACCACAAATTTAGAACGTTCTGCTTCGCCACTAAACAAAGCTTTTCGTGTCGAAGCAATCAACACCAAACATCCCATTGCCTGAAAAAAAAATACATCAAACCGTTGTCGGCCTATCTCTTCCTCCTTACCTTACTGCTCTGGGGAGGTGAGAATTCCCGATAAGCGTTGAAGAACGTGGGAACAAAGTTTTCATCCTCAAACAAAGATCGCCAAGAAGCTGGGATCTAACATCGATGCACGTATGAATATCAAACAGATAGGAAAAAAAAAAAAAAAAGAGACACGTACTTGGACTGTGCCAATATCCTCTCCAGCTTCATCTAAGCTGGTACCCGCAAAATCGTACGATAAACATTTCATAAGGACATTCAATGTTACATCTCGCATTCGTTCTTCTTGTCCAGCTATAAAAGGAAGGTTAGCCGGTGCAATCAAGCGGGTCTGTCTTACGTTTTTCAAAGGGTATGGTTCGATGCAATAAACCTTCCAATGTCTTGAACGCGGCTTCAAAGATATCAAACAGTTGCGTATCCCGGAAACCGGCGGCTAAAAAGCAAAGAAATGAATAATGTCAACGCTTTGCATTGATAAGGTTTTTCGTGCACTTACCTGCCTTTCTGAATTTGGCCGAATTTCTTGGAGGACTTGGTGCATTAATGTCTTGGATAATAACGGACAGAATTTGCATTCCGACAATACGATGGTCAACCGATGCCTGAAAGCAAAATCGTAAAAAAAAAGGCAACGTAACGGTGTGCCCCTCTCCCCCCTTTCTGTGTTTCTTACCTGAAAGAATTGGCTTATATCTTGCTGTACATTTCTATAGTCTTCCATATCCAACCAACCCAATCGAGTGAGCAGGGCAAAGACGGCAGCCAGTTGGCTCAGCACAAACGATTGCAGGTCTGTATGCAGAAAGGCATACTCCAGCAGAAAGGTACCTACAGCAAAGAAAAAAGACAGGGATGGTTGGCGGGCGCGGTCTTAATTTTTTGGTGGACTTACGTAGTTGTAGTTTCGTGTCGCCTGTGAAAATGGAGAACTGAGCAGTGATGAGTTGTTTAAGACGGGAGAGACAGAACGTTTGGACAAAGGGGTTTGGAGAACTTTGGAGAAGAACACGTAGGGCGGAAGCTGTGTCTGTTGGTGTGGCGATGGCAAACATCGGGCAGCCCTCCATGCCCGGTGGCCTGGGTTTTCCTGAGTCTATACCCGTACCCGCCTCGTCTGCAAACGTAGGAAACGAATATTCGAGCATCTTCTGCACCTGGTCACGCTCTTGCGGAGACTTTGGATTGTATAGCTGCTCGCATAATGCAGAATAGTATGTTGTACGTTCATCTTGTGCCATTTGGAAAATGTGAAAAAAAAGTGAAAAAAGGAAGAGTGAATGTCTGGTGATCCGTCGAACGGTCCAGCTTGACCTAACCTCGCTTCACGCGACTTGTTTCGAATCGCACTTTGAATGTCCGCTGTCCTCTCGAACGCCTTCTTGAATGACACCAACCCTTCAGCTGCAGGCTCCCTTAGGAAAAAAAAAAAAATGAACACCCTCATGCTCCTAAGAAAAAAATATATTTTTTATTTTTTGGTCATTCTCTCTTTTCTTTAGCGTTTGGATCCCTGGGCGCTTTCATTTTGTTGTTAAGCTGGAAGCCCTTACAGGGACCATATGCATGGCACACCGCCATGCTTGTATGAAAAAGACAAAGAAAACGTAAGGGGGGGGAGGGCGGGCGGTTGGGTAAATGCCTTTTTGCTTGGCGACGTGCAAAGGTTTTGCCTCTGTACTGGACCATGGAACCCCTTTGGTAGTCGCATGTTCTGCCGTTGAAATGCATCGCATGAATGTGCTACCTGTGTGGATCGAAAATCATCATGTCGTCATATCATTTATTACTTATTTAGCTATTTCATTCTTACGCGTAAGACGGGCCAAAAAATCCTGACGTTCGGGTCATCGCATTTTTCTTTTTATGGTAAGGGTATCTCTCTTTTTTCCTATGGGAGCCACATGGGAAAAGGGGAGAGCCAAGTCCCCAGAGCCGCTTCGGTGGGGCGGAAGGCCAATTTTGTCGCAAACCCGGGGAACCAAAAGAGTCAGAATACAGCCGCTGCTGATTGGATAGGGCCCGAAAGATGTGACGACCTTCTCTTTCTTTCTTCGTTTTCCTTCCCTTCTCCCCTCTCCTTCGCAAAACTTTTCACACCATGGCCGAAGCTCAAAAACGTAGGTTTTCGGACAGAGAAAGAACACAGCACTCACATCCTCTTAGCATTGCCTTTCCACTACCAGTTCCTGTGTGGTGCTATTGCCGGCATCTCCGAGATCTTGGCCATGTACCCCCTCGATGGTATAATGTTCAGGCACAACCGCTGTTTCAGGAACCACTCACATGGCTTTGTCTAGTGGTCAAGACGCGAGCTCAGTTAAGCACAACCGCCAACGCTGGCGTGGTCCAGACGTTCAAGAATATCATTGCAACAGAAGGGTAAATTTAAAGTTTGTCCTTGATCCGGCCACTCAATTTTATTTGACGTTCCCCAAAAAAGTGCGGGTGCGTTGTACAGAGGTATCCTACCACCTATTCTCGTCGAAGCCCCAAAGCGTGCAACCAAGTTCGCTGCCAATGAACAGTACACCGCTCTGTACAAGAAGGCATTTGGCTTCGACAAAGTGACGCAGAGCCTGGCTATTCTTACCGGTGTCAGTGCGGGTATCACTGAGGCCGTTCTGATCGTGCCCTTTGAACTTGTCAAGATCCGAATGCAGGACAAAGCCAACGTAAGTGTGCACCCGTCCCGTTTCCAATGCGAAAGCTCACCCCCCCTGGTCCTTTTCTTTTGCGCAGGCCGGCAAATACAATGGCACCTACGATACCTTGTCCAAGATCGTCCGCAGCGAAGGTCCCCTCGCCCTCTCCAGAGGTTTGGAAGCCACTGTGTGGCGCCATGCCACCTGGAACGGCGGTTACTTTGGTGTGATCTTCGGTGTCAAGGATATCCTGCCCAAGCCAAAGGATAAAAACCAACAACTGGCCCTGAACTTTGTCGCCGGTACCATCGGTGGTATCTCCGGCACATTGATCAACACTCCCTTCGACGTCGTCAAGACCAGAGTCCAAGGCTACAATGGCGTTGGTCCCCGAAAATACAACTGGACCTTGCCTGCATTAGCAACCGTTGCCAAGGAAGAAGGGTAACAAAGGAACACACACAAAAAACGGGCTGGTTTAACGTTTCACCCTAATAGTATGGCTGCTTTGTACAAGGGTTTCTTGCCCAAGGTTTTGCGTCTGGGTCCTGGGTAAGTTTCATTGGATCAAAAAAAAAAAAATAAGGGACTGACAAGTGTGTTTCTCTTCTTCCCAACAGCGGAGGTATCCTGTTGGTTGTCTTTGAAACCGTCTCCGGTTTTATCCGCCGTAATGTTCTGAAGGACTAAACCAAGGGGAAAGATGGATTTATTATTGTTAGACTCATTAGGCTGGTCCGAATAAAGTTGATTAGGCTATGTAGAATATTTTTTTTCTTTCTGTCTCTCTCTTTCTCTATCTCTATGCTAGGTGTGTTTATTACTGTGCACGGGGTAAAAAAGAAAACATCTAGGCACGCCGGGAACTACGTGCGTGCGCAGTTTCTTATGTGTACATCGATTTACTGCTGCTCCTTGTTTTCAGGTTTAGGTAACGGAATCGTCTATGGAAGGCGTATTAGAATGAAAATAACGACCAAGCAGGGTCTGTTACCAAATCAGGCTTCATGATCTAGGTCTCCAATGAACACATGAAAGTCAACATGACACGCAAACATACCTTGTTTACTACTGTGCTTCCAATACCCATGCCTGAGCAGAGGATGAGAAAGGTGTATATCTTGTTGATTTTGGCCATGCTCGAAAGTGCAGTGAACTGGTAAGAAACCGCGAAATTCGCAGGGCTAGAAATGCAACGGGTGGCTTATGACACATCATCCATGCTTCAAGTCGTCATCTGCACGCATCAATTAACGGAAGGCTCACCTTAGAAGCCTATCACAGTATGATGTTTGGTTTTTCTCTTAAAAAATCGTTTATGCGTGTGTAGGGTAGAAATCAGTAAGATGGACTGTATGTGTAAAAGAAATGGGCAAGCGTTCAGGAAAATCGAAAGGTAATTGTACTAGCACTTGCGTGGACATCCTTTGCGGAGTTGTGCACAGCTTCTGCCGGCAGCCATTTTCTTTGCTGCCATGAGCGCTTCCATACCAGTTGGCATACGCCTTTGTCTTTCAACATGTAACTTATCCGGTTCATCTCTATGCCAGCTATGGTTTTTTTTTCTTTGGAAAGAGCATGATCGAGGATTCCATAGCCCGATCCATGCTAGGTTGATGCGTGTGTCACCAAGTCAAACAATTCTTATGGTTTTTTTCCTCATTACCCTCTAGCCTGTGAATAGCTTCGTTTGCTAAACGTATTTATAGGTTTCCGGGTATTGCACGTAGCATTGGTTGAGGCGTATGCAAGGTAACAAAAAAAAAATAAACACTTTTTAAGGTGTGCCCGCGTTTCGTAGAAGGTGGTATGGATACGTTTGCTGTGCAGTAATTTTATTGCTATACGGAATGTAAAAGACAAGAGACGGTTTAGATTCTTTCCAAAGCTTCCATAAGGCTGATGCTGTTGCCACGAATGACCTATATACCCAGTTCATGTCAAATCATGTTCTCTTCTATCCATTATAAAACTTACCACCATGCCAATGTTGTGTTTTTCACTAGCGCTGACTTCCTCCACAGCCTCATCCAGGACAATGTTCATAAAGGGATCGTAGCCTCGAAGAATGCCGACGACTTTGCGGTTGCCATTCAACTGCAGCGACAAGCGCTTATCCATGTATCTGAAAAAAAGAACAAGGTAAGAAATGATGGTCACCATGACGTGCTGGCTCGCATCTGTCTACCTTTTCAATTCGGGAGTTGCAGCCTTGGCCATGGTGATCTACAGTGAAGCGCAGTTCAAGGGAAAAGGTGCGGCTTTTTTTAAGTGAGACTGTTTATTATTGGTTTTTTCGCGACTCGCCAAATGGTCGCACTTTGAAATACGTATCCTTGATACATCTACTAAATCTATCTAAGCTTGTGCCACGGGATGGACGTAAGGTCTCTTTAGGCAACATAAGGACCATCTATAATTCATATCTTTGTGATGGTCACTTTATTTCCAAAGAAAAATTAAATCTATGAAGGGTAGCGTGCATCTAATTCGGTAGGAGAGAGGGTGTTTATTGCCGTAGGTATAGTAATAGTTGATTTTTAGGATTAACAGGTTTTGTAAAGGAGAGTGCATCGTTTGTGTCAGGCGTAGAACGTATGGAGATGTACGATACACAAAATTTATCGCAAAGTTCATTTAAAAGCTGACAAACACCTGTATGAAAGTATACATTTTTATCGCAGTAAAAGCGTTGAAAATCATTACAGAAACATCCTACCATGATTAAAACACAATCTGAACACAGTTTTTGCCTAGGAGCAACATTTTGATCCAGTAGAAGTCAGACAAAGAATAGCTGGTCACTGCAGCTTGAAGTACAGCTGTTTGTAGTCTAAAGACAATGCCTAGGATAAGTTGTCGTAAAATACAAAACTATTTCCACATTATTTCCTAATTATTGTCGTATTTCCTTCATTTATCAACGTTTCGCTCTCCACGGCAGCCTCACTGCTCAATCTGACATCGCGAACAAAGAATTTATGCAGCTGGTGGGTTGATCTATAACAAATCTCAGTTGAAAAATTGAGCGATAAGTATACAAAGCAAAGCTATCCTACGAGTACACTTACACCTTATAGAAGAGGCAAACAAACACTGTGGTTTCAAGCTCCCTTAGGTAATATTCGATTTTTATCTGAGATTGTTATTCAAAGCAAGAAAGAAGAAGAAACAGGGTGCCATGATGATCCACGAAAGCATACCGTGTACGCTAGTCATCGATGGCGATCAGGGAGCATGTACATTCTATGTTTCATCAAAAAAGAAAACACGGAAAGAAGAGCGGCCATGTAGATATCTTACCACCATACACAATCCATGAACACCAGAGTTAAAATAAAAGCGTCCTATGCATATTCACCTTTGCATGGCGTACGGCACCGTGGTTATGACAGTGGGACACCCATACCTTGTCTGTCTTTCCACAGGATAGGGGCTTCCAGTAGCTTTAAGTTTTGAACAGCCAAACAAGGAGATCTTGTTCAACGTCCTAAGAATCTGGCTTGCGTTACTGCGATTTATTATCAAAAACTCATACAGCCATGATCATTCAGCCTTGGTCACGAGCAAGGATGCTATTCAGCACGGAGCGCAACGGGTGACAGATGAAGTGAAAGGGAACTGCTACTATTCTTCCCATTCTATGGGGTTGAAGGCACGCTGCCTCCGCTTTGCCCAAACTATAAATCCCTAATGAAACAACGCCCCTCGGTCTCACTATCCACAAGAAATAGATGTACTTAACAACAGACATTGTATCAAAACTTCAAAATTCGATTGATTTTATTCGTGATAGACTATGTAGTCCTTTCCAAGGATAGAAAGACTGATTGACAGAGTATGTAAATCATTTAATCTTCCTCCTCGCTGCTGTCTTCGTTCTCCTTCAACCACTGGACAAAGGGTGCCATTTGCTTCAAAAAGACAGTCTTGCCTTGGGGTTTGTGAGCTTTCTCAGCCCAATAGAGGATAGCGTTATCGGAGAGCACGTCGTTTTTGTACAAAAGTTGGACGATTTGGCGGAAAAATTTGGTAAGCTTTGCATCTTCGTAACAGGTCAGTTGGACCTTCTGAAGAAGTACAATTTCAGTCTTGGGAGAGTTGGCAAATGCCTCCATTGCCTTGGACCATTTCTGTAGCAACTGTTGGTTAGCATTTTGGGGGTTTTCAGAGGTTATTCTATCACACGTACGTTCAACGATCGCAGGGTTTGCATCTCCAACTGATCTGGGCGGGCATTGATCAAGTCCACAGTGCTCAGAACGGCTGTCCAGACGAGCTGGATAGCCTCAGGCTCACTCAAACCTGCATCCTTAGCACCTTGCTTGATGTAGGTGACCACCTCTGTGACGCTGGCTTCGGCTTCCAGCATTTCTTTCAGAGTAACAACCAAATCTTCTTTCATTGAGTTCTTCTGGTTTCTCTGGTAAAATTCCACAAGAGGTTTCATGTCCTCAGCCTCAAAGTGACGGGCCAGGCACTCTTCCTCCCGCTTGTTGGGAGGGAAAAGATCAGTGAGCTTGGAATCCAAGCCAGCGTTAATCAAGGATCTTCCCAGCTGGTCAATGGATTGTTCACCAAGGATGGTGCGGAACACCACGGTAGAGAAGGACAGGGAGAGGCCTAACAGAGAATTCAGCATGCAAAGCAAGCGCATAAGGAAAGTCTTACCATCCTTAACCAAATAGTCCTTGAGTAGAACCTTGAGAAGCCCAATACTGGCGAGCTGCGCAGTGATGAAATAGCCAGTAGCCTTGGCCAACTTGCTGTTATCACTTGCTTGCCATTTGTTAATAAATTGCAAAACATTCTTGAGTGTGTCCTCCAAAGATCGTTGCAAGTACTTGTGGCGACGAATCATCTTGTTGAACACATCAACATGTTGTTTAATCATCGTGGGATCATCTTCGGCTGAAAAAATGCTGAAGGGGCTAAGCTCCGCATCAGTGTCGATGTTGCCTCCCGGTTCTACAACGAATGAGTTTTTTTTGTTTTACTCTTGCCAGTGCCTTTTGCCTTACCTAAAATGCCTCCGGTGAGAAGGATTTCAAAGAGTGAATCTCCGTATTTGCGATAATCAAGTGTGTTTCCTGCTGTATCAAGTTTGGTCGAAATAGCATCGAGATCGCCAGCTTTGACAGTTGCTAATTCTCTCAGAATATTATCTCTAAAAACTAAAGTCCTTGACGTTACATCTAGCCCATAATCATCACTTTCTTACCCTCGGGTTCGTGCTTTGCTTGTGCTTTTTGGACACCCTAGATGGCCTGATGAACACACAAACGGCATGATTTATTTACTCTTACTTTTCTCTGTTTTATCTTGACACCATGCAAAACAGGTTTGGGATTGGTTGCCGGAGTCTGGGGAGAATTCATGAATTGTTTGGTTACGTTCCTTTCTTTTCTTTGGCTTTGCTGTCTGTTAGTGCCTTTCAACCAACTGAAGAGGGGCGAGCGGCGGAAGGATTTTCATTTGAATGGCTTCGGACACCCAAGAAACAGTCCCATTTGCTCAAAGTGCGATACTGATGTCACCAGATTCATGGGGGAAAACGTTAGTCCGACGAAATTTAAACATCCGCATACCTCATGCATTGGCGGGCTTGGTATGTCTGGGATCGTACAGACCAATAGGATGTGCGTATCGTGCGCATATCAGCCAGTAATATTTCAATCTAGTGCAATTTAGCATCCACAAGCCAATAAAAAATAAGTATAGTGTAGCCAATGAAACCTGAGAATAATCCGACTCTGAATTCAAAAGACACGTTTAAAGCTCTGCTTTTGGTAATGAAAGCAATTGTTGCTTTTCCTTCTACTACTTTCCTGCTTAGTTGAATATCATGAATATTTAAAAAGAAATGAAACGAAGAGGACGACCTTCCGGACAGAAAACCAGCCCCAACCATCGTGCAGGGCGTCCATCAAAAAAGCGAGAGGTAGCATTGGCGGGGCAAACAAGGCTCTCATTTTCACGATCCACTGGAAGCATTGGGGAAGAAGCACAAGTACTGTCTGGTGATGGTTCATACTCAAATGAAAACATTGGTAATATGCTTCCTGAAACCAATGCTCGACCTACAGAGGTAATCTCCGAGTTTGTTATTCGTACCTGAGAACTAACTTAGAGAAGTTGGTCGTGAAAGCATCGAAAACCCTGGAGAAGCGAGCGAAGTTGTCGACAATCCCCTAGGAGAAGGACCATCAAATGCTGCGGTTCCGGAGGATCCTGAGGTTGATGATATATTTGGGATGAGGATAGAAGATAGTATGAACAAAACGATATTGACGGGATCTTCCCATTGTAACCTCAACTTCGACGAGAAACTATGGCAAATGGACGAACACGATTTGCCTAAAGGCAAAACCACAGTCAAGGAAACATTCGTGATGCTTACATTCAAAGCGATGATGAATTAAGAACAGAAGAAACGTATAATCTAGGCAATTTGATATCAAAGATTGAACACGATGTTGCCGAAGATAATGTTATTAACAGCGACTTTATTGATGATGCTGTTGCGGCAGTGGAAGATGAAGCAGACATTGAGATGGAGAATATTGATGACGATGACAGCCGCTATGTGGAAGCCAGCGATGGTGTTCTGCATAAATATTTTTCGGATCTGCAAAATCGTTTGGGTAGGGAAAATTGCCCATCAGAATACCGGAAAATGACATTTTGGGTCAATCCAAATACATTATACTATCCGAAAGTATTTCTCTGGTTGCCCCATCACTTGAATTCCAAGGGGTATAACAAGAACCCTCATGCTCGCCGTGTTGTAGACCTTGACAGGTATTTTACAATGATAACTAATATCATCAATTACATGATCCTAACTTCACTGTAATCAGTTGTTTTTACATAATGTCAATGCGCTATATATGTAGTAATAGCAACTGTTCACTTACAATTAATGCCCATGATGGACGCATTATGGAACAGCTTCCTCCACATCGTGTGGCATCATTTCCAGCATACTTAACTCACAGATGTGCTATATCAAAAGCTGTTAGTAACTTGCTCCGGCGCAGTGTACAAAATGTTATGGGCTTTGAGCGCTTTCGCCATATGCTGCAAAAGCTGCATACCGTTCGCCATGATCGATTGGAATTGCAGTATCTAAACGCCATGAAATATCGTAACAAATACCCAACGATTAATGATTCTTTTTGTGACAATGGTCAACGTCTGCCATTCTCTAAATTTGATGACCTGAGTGGATATGCTGGCTATATACCTTCAGCAGCCTACTTGCGCTTGGTGGTCAAGTATTGAAGGGCGATCACTCCTTTAAGGTTATCAAAAAGATGGCAAAGATTGGTGATACCTCTATATTTAATGTACTCTACTATTTGGCCCTAACTCTGGGAAAAATATAAAGATTTTTCCAAGATTCTGATGTTTATATTTTTCTTAGATTTTCCTAAGATTTTTTCCTGTAGTGCTAGTGTTTCACTTATTTGAATTAAGTACGCTCATTGTCACTGAGTTTGCCATCTATATGTGATGGCATGCCGTTGAATAGATTTATTATCTTGTATCAAACCGTTTTAGCAACTGGAAATACGGTACGGCGCGGGTGCGAAACCTGCGAATATCTTCCCCAGCATATATGCTTACTACACGGAAACTTGCTTGAACCAGACCCAAAATGTTTAACCAAGGCATTAACAGTACCACAACCCACGGAACCCCAAAATACCCACATACAAGAAAGAAACGGAAAATGAAAGTTGTCTCTACAGACATTGAGCATGCTTACAGCTTTCACTTGCTCAAAAAATCATCACAAGTTATAGAGAATTTCGAAGGTTTGTTTATCGTCAGGGACGACTGGAAAAGCAACGAAAGTTAACCTAGTTTTGGCTGCGCTCCAGCTTCTAAAGAATGCGAAGCGAATACATATCAAAACGTATTCATACACGAGAAAACACGAAAATGAAAAGAAGTGGAGTTGATTTACTAAGGATATGATAGAAACACAAGCATGACGTACCGCCGTTTTTTTTTTCCTCCTTGAATGTTTTTGCTAGCCGTGCAAGCTGATGCGAAGGTTATGCTCATCCTTCAATGGCCTAACTGGGATTTAATTGCATGAAGGTCCTACGAAATATCATTCATGGCTAGCAAATGGAATAATATTTGGACTGTCAGTTTACTTGCAAAGATAATTCTGCCTTGAAGACAGAGCCCGGGGCCGCACCAGGGGCTGGTCGGACCGACGTGGAGGAAGAAATTTCTGGCATCAAGGGCCAGTGTTCAGAGCAACACTGCAGAGAACTTGCAGCGATACAACGTCTGGCGATCTATTGCGAAAGTTGAGCTTCACTCAGTGCGATGACATTTACTGGCTTAAGTGGCGAAAAAACGTTGCGCACACAGCACAGAACGGTTAGGGACAGAGGTGATGGAGGCTGTGCAACAGACAAAAAGACATAAATAATCGTGTTTACGGACAGATCGACATCCTTACCGGGATGCTTTTTGTAAACAGAGCTAAATAGTAATAATAAAAAAAGGAACACCTTCCCTTTTAAATAGGGTTTCTTCTTTTGGGCGGAGCATTTCCTTATCTGACAAGACTATGAACCACACTATTGCGCAAGTCTATGTTATCCAGGTCCATCGTGTAAACCCATGTAATCCGAGCCCACTTTAATTCGGCGCAAAAGTCTACTACTTCCAACCAAAAAATCGATTCAGAGCCAACGCAGAAATGGTATGCATCTCCCGCAGAATGTTTTAGCCAATCACGCAAAGACATTGATGGCTAACCGTAAATAAATTGGGATATTTCATCCCAGACAGTGAGACCCGCCAAAAAAAAAAAAGCCCCGTAGCAACCTGCTCTTGCGTTTGTTTCTTAAGCACCATGTCTTCTGCAGCAAATATTCTCCAGCGCCAATTCAGAGGTATAGACGATCGCACAATCCATTTCGCATTCTTATTTTCTTCTAGAACTTACTAGAAACCCTGTTCCGGGGTTTGTTGTCGATCTAAAGAATGATAATATCTTCGAGTGGTGAGTCGGGCATGTCTCACATTTTCTGCGACTTACAAATGGACCAAGGGCTGTTGCAATTATTGGGTCCCCAAAAACAATATATGAAGGCGGGTATTTTAAGGTACTATATATACCTGTTGTTGGTTTCTCTTGGGCCGGTAGCTCATGAACAATACATAGGCAACCATGACGTTTCCAGACGACTATCCCTTCAATCCGCCAACATTCCGTTTCGATCGAGAATTCTATCACCCTAACGGTACTACTGTTGTATGCTGCCATTGACACTAAGCTATTCCAATCCAGTGTACCCGGATGGTCGTCTTTGCATCTCCATTCTCCATCCCCCTGGTGACGATCCCGTGAGCGGCGAAAAGGCAGAGGTAGCGTCCGCTAAACGTCTGTCATACTGATATGGCACAGAAACAAGCAAAGCAAGGGATACTGAATGCTTGCGATGCTTGAATAGGAACGGTGGAACCCGACGCAGGTGGGTCTGAGCAATATCAAACCAAGAAGCTAAACCTTGCTCTATTCTCTGGATCTTCTTTCCAAGTCTGTAGAAAGTAAGTGCAAAGTGTGTCTTAATCTCGTGGATGTATGAATTGTACGTATAGGTGTTTTGGTATCAATTATTTCGTTGTTGGCCGACCCAAATTGTTCTAGTCCAGCCAACGTAGATGCGGGGGTAAGACGATACACTTTGCCGAGGCTCACTTAGGGAACAATTTTCAGGTTGCATACAGGAAGGATCGTGAACTTTTTGATAGTACCGTCAAGAGTACGTGCCAGAAAAAAAAAGCAGCTACTTGTGCTTACTTCCTATTTAGGTCAGGTCGAAATATCTAAAAGGGATATCCCTCCCGGTTTTAATATGCCACAGACAGAGAAGGACTTCATGATCACAGCACCGGTTGAAATAGAAGATGATGTTAATTTGTAAGTTATCCTAATAACGACTGATACGGGTCTCACTAACGATGATTGTAGCTGGTATGAATCAGGGGATGAAAGCGATTTTGGGGCAGACGATTATGAGGACGAGGAGGATGAAGAGGACGAGGAGGACATTGATTAGGGAAAAAAAATGCATCTCCAATCAGCGGAAAGAAAGAAAAGAAAACGAGAAGATTCAACAATCTTTCATAGTCATTCATGTCACACTCCACAGAAAAAACCATTCTTGATATACAAGACCACGCCATGTTGTTATATCAACAGGATGACTTTGAAAACTTATTTATCGAGACTCATGTCTTTATACCCGTACCACTTACTGGCATCGATAGCCTAGTGATTCTAACATCTGGTGTTTGTTCAAGTGTACTCCTTCACACTACCAGTCTTCGTCGTTTTATAGTGAAAGCCAAGCTATACGGACATTTAGTTGAGCATGAGCACTAAAGAGGATTGGGAGGTTTTTGCTAGGCCGTGCTTGTTCAGAGCAGTTCCGTCATGACCGTAATTTCCAACTTGGTATCCTCATCACTAACACAGTTCCTAATCTTTTATTACCTCATTTATCATAAAACGAAAGCAACATGGTTGGAGTGAAATGGGATAGTAGAATACCATCCAAGCAAATCATATAGTGTAAATTTATAGTTGTTTTATGAGTCTAAAGCTGTACAATAGAAAATGTCCCAGTAACCTGAAAAATCCAGCATAGAGATAAACGTTTCATTCAAATGCAGCGGCAATAGCTGAGGGATAACGTTGCTACAAACTTGATGGAAAAATTTATATGCCATATACCATTTAACCAATTGAAAATTAAATGGCTCGCACTCTCAGAAAATGGCGTTAGAATCTGCGAGTACGAACAGCAGTCTGTCTATTATCATCAGACAGCGCTAATCAGGACAGATGTCAAGGGATCCAGCAAGGATAGCACTATGATAGGTTACGCCTATCTCCCAAAAAGAGTATAAGAAGCGAGAGTGGGGCGTTGAAGGGATCCGTGCATGGGTTAAACCATGATAGGATATTCACGCCCATTTCTCGATGAAGATCATAGGAAGTAGGAGTGAGGCGCTGAAGGGATCCAGCATAGATGGAATCACGACAAGATATTTACGCCTGAGACAGCCCTTTTCTTTTCTTTTCTTTTTGTTTTTACGAAAGTACTGTGAAGAAATCGGGTGTATGACAACTTTTGGACTTTGCACTATTTCGCCATGCGTCATGTACCCTTACCCTCATAAATATTTTGAACAAGAGCGTACCCAGTAGCATTCTAAAATGTAAAAGGCTGTGATGTTAAGGACTTTGTGCTTCTCGATGCGTTTGAAGGTGCCACTAATAATCAAGTGGAAATGGAAGCACCATCATTTCTTATCAGCTAGTCTGGAAATATTTCTACCAGTTTTCGTGGAGCAACAGTATATTTGACGGAATTAAAGAATGGGAAGAAAAAAAAATTGGTTTCTTAGGGAAGCAGCTGAGATCGTGTGGACAACGTCATCCCAACAGTATCGAGCAACTGTGATCAGGATTTATGCTAAGGAATTCCTTTAGTTTGGGAGCCTCACGCTTCAGAAGGGAACTTCAGCATGTACGACGATTCAGACAAGACCCATCGCATCGTAGAAACGTGTGTGCTATCCTATGATTATTTCGAGTTTGTAGCCAAAAGGATCACAAACGGCTCAAGCTCATCGCGACGTGATATATTCTACCCCTGTGAGAAGCCTGCATTCAAACAAGGGGTTATCTCATCACCAGCAAGGAAAAAGACGTTAAACGGCTGTCCGTGTTAACTGATAAGGATATTAAGGCCGCCGCCCAAGAATGGCTTTTGACAACAAAGCCAGAAAAACGAATTACTGAAGCGTTTGAGTGAGACAGTCTACCTTTCTGTGTTTAGTAATTATAAGCACGAGTGGGGGTATACATTCTGACGACATGCAAAGACATCTTTGATGGTCATGAACGTGAAGATATCGTCCAATACAGAAAAGTCTGGGAAGCACGTGCTATGGATTATAAGGAACGAATGTGAGATTACGAAGACGACGACGGAGCCAGCCGCAAAGCGTTGGATATTCCCGACGACGTTGAGCAGATCGTGGTTTGTAGCTACAAGAGGGCCAAAATCTCATTCGCAAGAAGAGCCTGGTGGGTTCATTATGGTGAGCGAGTTTCTGTCGAGTAAAACAAGCAAGCTAAACGACACGTAGCGCGATTTTCTGGTAACTCTCCAAGTTTTATGAAATGCGACATTTACTTTTGGGGTGCAACGACTCTTTTATTACAAAAAATTCCATACATGCCGTACTTTGAAATAAGCTGTATACTGATTAGGTAGAAAGAGTTCAACTTGTTGTTTTTCCGGTGATGCTATAAAAAAAAGTCAATTGTTGCGCTGATCATGCTAGAGAAATCCTACACAAACGAAATTTGTCAGTGGGGTTGCCTTCATTATCTGGAAGCATCGTGATTCCAAGAGACCGATAAATGGCGGTTTTTATACTTGAATTCTTGGTCAGAGTTATTCTGTTAAAACACACATGTCAGATCTTACGTCGTTGGGTTTGAGATAATGCTTAAATCATCTTCGTGTGAAAGATGGAATAGTTCTCCTTCCAATTCTCTCGTTTCCTTTTTTACAATATCGAGGTTGGCCTCTAGCGTGACAGCATTGACAGGGTCCATATCTGGCTTTTGTCTGTTAAGAGTGGTAATAGTGTCCTCGGCATCATGAAGCGCGACTTTTATTCCATGCAGTTTCGCATGTAGAGTTTCCAATTTCGCCTGTAGATCTGAATATTTAATTGATGTTTAGAAGCCCTTTTGTCTTAATCTCGCTCATGTTTACTCATATTCGTTTGTTGAATCTCCTGGTTGTGGATTGCGCGTTGTTCATCAAACGATCGTATCTCTTTCATCGCTTCTGCTACATCTTCCTCAAAACTTGACTTTTCAACCCTTCCAAAAGTTGCAAGCATTGCATCGTTGGTTGTCCTTAGGAACTCATCAACTGCTGGAAGGGTCTCTTCTGTTAGCATGAAATGGGCTACTATGGAGAAAGGATGCTACGTGACTGGTGGCCTTTTCTTTTTTTTTTTTTTTTCTTACATGAATTGCTGCGCACATTCGGGACTACAGTATTTTTAAATGTAAAGTTACTTTCCTGGTTACCAAATAGTGTTCTATAGATATATCACGATGCATGACGGCCACAAGATTGGTCATTTTTTGTTTACAAAATGGTGCGTTTGGAATAGCACCAAATGCTTTTAATATAATAAATAAGATTGGCTACCGTGTCGATGTTCATCGCTCTCAATGTTTCACATTTGATAAAGAGGAGGACTTCTGTCAAGCTTCATACCCTTCCAGTCGGGATTCGTTAGGTAGTTCTTCTGAAAGACGGTCTCGGACGTGTTCTACACGTTTCCAGACACGTAAAAAGTTTTTTCTAGCAAAGCCATCCAGCTCATCCTTTGACCATCCACGTCTAGCCAGCTCTGCAAACAAATTAGGATACTTGCTGACATCTTCAAGACCTTCAGGGGTTTCGATGATTCCGTCGAAATCAGCACCCACGCCTACTCGATGACGCCCAGCGACTTTCGCAATATGCTCTACATGATTTGCAACGTCGGATAGTGTGGCTTCAACAGAATGATCACATTGAACGAATTCGCTGAAAAAATTAACCATAACGACGCCATCGGTTTCCTCCAAGCGCTTGAGCACTGTATCTGGCACGTTGCGTTCGATAGGGCATAGAGCATGACTAGATGAATGTGAAAAAATCACCGGTGCTCGCGTGACATCCAGTACAGCATGCATAGTAGAGTGTGCAACGTGCGAGATATCAACCATCATTCCCAGTCGATTCATTTCCAAAATGATCTCTTTGCCGAATTTGGTCAGGCCTAACCCTTTTTCAAAGGGAGGAGGCGAGGGATCGCAACAAGATTCAGCCCATGGGGTATGACAATTATGCGTTAGCTATCAGAATTTTATCAGCTGAATAACCCCACAACTGACTGATACGTACAGTGAGATATCGTACGCCAAGATCGTAAAATGCGCGTAGAGCCGCCATGGAACTGTCAATCATTTGCCCTCCCTCCATTCCCATCATGGAACCAATACGACCATGCTTAAATGCTTTCTTAAACTCCTTCGTCGATGTCGCCAGCTGGAACGTATCGGGATAGCGAGCGATCATGCGCTTGGTTACATCAATCGATTCCATAGCTTTTACTAGCTGGTTTGCATCTCTATCCTCGCAATCGTAGTACACGCTCCAAAACTGGCCACCTACATGGCCCTTACGAAGACGCTCAATGTCCGTATGACCACTATCTAAATGGGTCAGGTCCATTTCATTGATTTTCCCCTTTCGTTCAAAAGCAAGGAACCTGCAAAAAGCACCAAAACGCAATGTATTAGTAATCAAGCATACTATCATAAAGGAACATATATAACTACATGGGGAAGTCATTGTGTGTGTCAATCAAAGGATAAATGCCTGAAGTAACATTGTTGACGACTTGTCCAACTTCTTTATACTTGAAGTATATTTGTGAATAGCTGAAACTTGCAGCCTGAGCAAATGCTAATGCAAATGAAGTTGCAGTAGCAACAGAGATTAGATGCATCTGGTAGTACTTGATTTCGGACAAGAAAAAGAAGTAACGGGTTTTAAAGACGTTCGGCCTCCCAAAATTGACACGAATTATCCAATGCCATATTCTCACCGTCCTTCAGTCCACGGAAAGAGTAAGTATCTCTGATAAGGCCCCCTGATTACTGATTTTTTGATATGACACCCCGCATCCACATAAGGCAATTTCCACCCCAGATAGGTTCGTACATGTGGCTGCTGTAAAATTCATGCCGACTGTTATATCTTGGAATCACGGGCTCATGATGTTCGCGATGAATGAATAAGTAAAGTATACATAATAACTTCTAGTCATTTTTTAGTCAAGTACTTTCTTTTCTATGTAGTCGATAGTTGATGAGTAACGAATAGTTACGCTGTTGAGTAATCATGATCAGTCATGACTCATTCTGGGAAATTTCGTGATACCAGCGGGGTCAGAGATACCAGAAACGGTAAAAGAAGTGCAACGCGAACCCGGATTCTTTCCGACTTTTTGCGCCGATGTCTGTACCTACTCTGGTCTCCTCATGACTCGTTCCGACCAATTTGCCCGCCGTTCTATTCTGACGGTCTGTCTGACAGGGTTTCCTCTTCAGTAGCGTGTCTACAGATACTCCCTACTAACACAGCCATATGCTACGTCTGTGATTCAGCGAAAACCATCAGATGTGTTTCTATTACTTGAGCTAGGTGTCGTGATAATCACTGTCATGCCGATGGATCTTGGTTTAAGCCATTAAAAGTAGCAACTACAGACAGGACAAAAAAGATGTACTCACTCTTTGCAGAGTTGCCGTGAACAATTCGTGGATCGACATCACGAGTGACACGATAAAGATATACAAAACAATACCAAGGAAGAGTTAGCAATGATAGGTAGCGATAGCTACAACAGGTTTACCAGCCAATAGTTTGTTAGAAGGTGATGGCGGCAGAGTGCTTCTGGCTGCAGAGAGAATATTGCACTGACGCACAACAATGCTATTGTTTTTCGTTCTCGTCAATTTCACCTATTGTCCCTTAAAGCGGTCAAATATTCCCATTCACGCCTATCCAAAGGTCAAAGATTGGTTACTTTGGATGAATGAGCGAGTGGCGGAAGATTGAGGTTCCAGGAAGCAATGGATTCATTATTGTGCCTGCAAATGATTGTAGCCTTTGTTACATAGTTGGCAACAGAAAATTGGCATGACTAATCTTGCAAGATTCTTAAGAAAGGACAAAATTCAAGACTTCTTCAAAATCGTTTTCTTATTGCACTATTGTAAAACATGGAATAAGTAAGCAAAATGTCGGACGTTGGCCATAAAATCCTTGAATAGCACACTAAGAGTAAGTTCACAAATCATAAGGTTAGATAGTTTATAATTTATATCTAAATCAGAATCACACTGCCTCTATGCGAACCACACAATGAGAATGCAGCCGAAGCTATCTGGAAACAATCAACCTATCTATCGGAATATAATAGCAATACTTAGGCCATTATTATACTAGACTTTCTATCGCGCTTAGGCTAGTTGCCACACACTTTGAGGTTCTTGACCCAAGGGGAGTTCTGCAAGTAATAATCATTCTGGAGGGACTTCACCTGGCTTTCTTTGTCAAAGCACATGTTGGGGTCGCAAGGACCTTCCATGGGCGGCAAAGGACCAATAACGTCCAAGTTGAGATAGGTTATATAGGCTTCCTTTGTGGCGCAACGGTTCTTCTCAGCCTTCTTAGTCTCGCCACACACTTTGAGGTTCTTGACCCAAGG
The DNA here is from genome assembly GCA_000697495.1 of Saksenaea oblongispora B3353. Taxonomy (NCBI): domain Eukaryota; kingdom Fungi; phylum Mucoromycota; class Mucoromycetes; order Mucorales; family Saksenaeaceae; genus Saksenaea; species Saksenaea oblongispora. The sequence goes on along the minus strand of JNEV01001080.1, from coordinate 52,983 downwards.
GGAGTTGCGCAAGTAATAATCATTCTGGAGGGACTTCACCTGGCTTTCTTTGTCAAAGCACATGTTGGGGTCGCAAGGACCTTCCATGGGCGGCAAAGGACCAATAACGTCCAAGTTGAGATAGGTTATATAGGCTTCCTTTGTGGCGCAACGGTTCTTCTCAGCCTTCTTAGTCTCGCCACACACTTTGAGGTTCTTGACCCAAGGGGAGTTGCGCAAGTAATAATCATTCTGGAGGGACTTCACCTGGCTTTCTTTGTCAAAGCACATGTTGGGGTCGCAAGGACCTTCCATGGGCGGCAAAGGACCAATAACGTCCAAGTTGAGATAGGTTATATAGGCTTCCTTTGTGGCGCAACGGTTCTTCTCAGCCTTCTTAGTCTCGCCACACACTTTGAGGTTCTTGACCCAAGGGGAGTTGCGCAAGTAATAATCATTCTGGAGGGACTTCACCTGGCTTTCTTTGTCAAAGCACATGTTGGGGTCGCAAGGACCTTCCATGGGCGGCAAAGGACCAATAACATCCAAGTTGAGATAGGTTATATAGGCTTCCTTTGCGGCGCAACGGTTCTTCTCAGTCTTCTGAACCGTTTCAGTCTTCTCACAGATTTTGAAATCTTTCGTCCAAGGAGCATTGTTGTAGTTACTTCGAATGCGTGCTGCGTTCCACGGTTCAAAGCACAAAGACTTGTCGCAAGTTTCACCACTGGTAGGAAGAGGGCCATCATACTGCAAGGCTCCCCATGAATGGATTCCGTCGAACTGTTCCGTAGTCATGCATTTGGCTTCGGGAGTCTTCTCAACCTTTTCGGTCTTCTCACAGATTTTGAAATCTTTCGTCCAAGGAGCATTGTTGTAGTTACTTCGAATGCGTGCTGCGTTCCACGGTTCAAAGCACAAAGACTTGTCGCAAGTTTCACCACTGGTAGGAAGAGGGCCATCATACTGCAAGGCTCCCCATGAATGGATTCCGTCGAACTGTTCCGTAGTCATGCATTTGGCTTCGGGAGTCTTCTCAACCTTTTCGGTCTTCTCACAGATTTTGAAATCTTTCGTCCAAGGAGCATTGTTGTAGTTACTTCGAATGCGTGCTGCGTTCCACGGTTCAAAGCACAAAGACTTGTCGCAAGTTTCACCACTGGTAGGAAGAGGGCCATCATACTGCAAGGCTCCCCATGAATGGATTCCGTCGAACTGTTCCGTAGTCATGCATTTGGCTTCGGGAGTCTTCTCAACCTTTTCGGTCTTCTCACAGATTTTGAAATCTTTCGTCCAAGGAGCATTGTTGTAGTTACTTCGAATGCGTGCTGCGTTCCACGGTTCAAAGCACAAAGACTTGTCGCAAGTTTCACCACTGGTAGGAAGAGGGCCATCATACTGCAAGGCTCCCCATAAATGGATTCCTTCGAACTGTTCCGTAGTCATGCATTTGGCTTCGGGGGTCTTCTCAGTCTGTTTAGGCTTCTTCACAGGCTCTTTGGGACTCTTCTCAGTTTTAGAAGAATCGACAGGGGCAGGCTTAGGAAGTCCCTTGAAGAAAGGGTTGGAATGCTCGAGACAGATAGTTCCGTTGGGATCTCTCACGCATTTCTTTGTCTCGGGATGGCAGCACAAGTCACCTTCACAGTGCTCGTTGATAAGACAGGTTGTACCTTCGTCACTATTGGACGCTTTCTTGGCCGCTTTCTTGCCAGGGCCGCTACATACATTTACGATTGTTAAAAATTGTATGTGACTGTATCAACCAACATACCGAACACACAGAGCCTGGCCAGCTTTCAAGTTGCTGCATTTGGCGTTAACTAATGGGCAGAGTTAGCTAAACACAGCTTTTAGTGCGTATTACATACTGGAAGGATTCCATTTTTTCAATTGGCTTGTTTTGACATTGTACTGTTTTGCTAATTTGTAGCACTATTAAAGAAATCGGTTACTAAAAAATATACACATCATCTAATATTGTCGATCTTACCTTGTCACCGGCTTCCACATGATGAATTTCCTGGCAATCGGAGGCTGGTGCAGCGAGAGCTACGCTCGCTATAGCAGCAAGCGATAGAACAGAGAGGACCTTCATTAGAAGAGTAAAAAGGGAGAGAAAGGAACGAGAGAGGATAGGGATGAAAAATACAAAAAACTATAAAGTCCTGCTCTTTTATACTCGATACAAATTCAGTGAAAAATGAAAAGCAGTCGATACATCATTAGATGCAGTTCATCAATCGGGATTCAAACATGCAAAGAGCAGTTTAACGTTCATGCACTTCATCTCTCGAGAACCAAAAATAGAGGGCTTTCGGCGTTCAACGTAATGATGCAAGGTGGCGTGATGAAACCCTATCGGTCCCTTTCTTTGCATATCATTAACTTGACACATGTAGATCGATTCGTGTAACTGACTCCGCATGGCCAAGCGCGGCACAACGCCGTATAATTTACGGATGTCGGAGACAGATTTGTAAAATCGGTCGATCGATAAAGTCAGATTTGCCTGATAGCCCAGTTACTGGATTATAGTACTGCGTATAATGTTAGCCACCAGTTGTAGATAGACAACAATTTCTTAATTCTCGTATCTGGTAGAAATCCTATGATTATGAATCCTCGTTGTTAACGACCCTATTAGACACCATTATAGAATAATATCCTCTTTCGTCAAAGAAACGGTGCAATGCAAAGTAGAGACTCAGATTGACTTAATGAAATCAAGCTCCATGGGTAAGGTCGTATTGATGAAATTATCTGTGCATAAAGAAAATGAAAATTTTTTGCTAGCGGTCAAGCTCACAATAAACAGTCGATTAACATAATCCAAACTAAGTTGTCGCTCTCTGGGGCAGTTCGAAATGCTTAGAATCTTATACGTCCACTTGCACAGAGTCGTTACCCTTTCTCGCGCAATGTTCAGTCGGAGAATGTTTTGCCAAGACTGGCATCTGGGTGCACTGTAAAGGTTTTTTTTAACAGAAAAAAAGTGCCGGACCCCCGGACCCCCGAAACATTAGTGCTAAGAAACATCTCTGATATCCATACACAAACGTCAAAACCCAGTTACCGTCGATGTACCAAATTAATCACTCGAGGTATCACGTAGACAGGGTCTTAAATTTGCTCTAATAAATGATATGTAAGTGTCTCACGGTGTTCTTGCTCGTAGCAGCTCTACGTCACTTTTTCTGCCCAATTTGATTATACACATACATCAGCTTTCACACGGATATTAAATACCGAAGATCCGATCTACTGTACAGAAAGTTCTCTCTTAATATTTGCATGCAGCCAGTCTACCACAGGTTTGCCAAAACGAAACCTTGTTTAAACACCGCAATAGAACCATACATTGTGAAGCAATTTAGTTTGCATGGGTGTGACACATATGATATCTGATGGTTGTTGTTTAATTGTGCTGCGCTGCACTGTGCTGTTTGTTGTTGTGCGTATAATAGTTTCTGGGGACAGAAACTAATAGCAACTGTGTATGACGTTGTAGCACAGTTAAAGTATTCGATTTTTGAGCGAGCTCTTTCTAGCCTTAAGAAATAAATGCCTCCATTGGGTCGTATTATTTCTGTTTGAAAGCCCTATTATCGGGATTCATCAAACGGAAAAATATTATTAAACTTCATCCCTTCACATATCCTCCATTTTTTAACATATTGATCTCAAACCCATGCCACTCGATTGGTCTATGTTTGTTCTTTCTTTTATCTTTTATCTTTTGTTTGCTCAGATTTAGGATAGGAGCTTTGCTCTCTGCAGCCACACTCCATGTCAAATAAGTATAGGCAGAAGTGGTATTGGCTTTGCAAAAATCGATGACGGATTAGTAATCAAGCGCTATGTTACGCAGTGCTATGCATTTGTGAGATACTAACTGCTTTGTAATCATTGATCAGTGGAAGCCTTTACAACAGTTAAGTCGCAAGTTAATAAAAGCTAAAAGATATGGAAATACTTGTTTGGTGAACCTGGTTCCAGTTAGAAAAACCACGGTAGTCCTTGATAGGATCTTGAAGTGATCTCGGTTAAACAAAAGTGGTTTCAGTGAGCAGTAATTAGGTTATGGTGCGTTTGATTTAATTTTGGTTGGCGTAAGCACTAGCTTGGATGGTTGTGCTCTTGTTGCTGGAATCGTTTAATAAATTCGCCAATAGTAAGATTCAGGTTTATATTTAAGCTAGATGACAGGACTGGAGGATATTTATCAACTATTGACAAAAGAAAAAGAGAAATTGGCTGTATAGGTGACTATGAGCTTTTTTACTGAAAATAGAGAGTCTGATCGTTGATTATATGATATTGTTACCTATGAGATCGTTTGAATAAGGAGATAGTGAAGAATATCGGCAGAGAAAGCTATAAGATAATACAGTGAAGTCTGGTGTTGCTTGCTAAATGGAAATGTAAGAGAATGGTAAACAAAGTTATCGGTGATATCTCGATAATAATTAACACAGGCGCAAAGAGACCAGTATGTCTTGGTATTTCTTGAGGATCTTGGCTTTTCTTAAGACTTTTGAAGAAGACAGCTTTGTTTGTCTGGAATCACTGACTCTTGTCTTTTTTCTTAGGAGTCATCACACGATCCAATTTTCAACTGCTGCCTGGAATTTTCGTGAATCATCCCCGTTCCTGGTGTTTTGAGCCACACTTAGATAGTTGACATAGGCGAGGCAGAAGATGTAGCAATAGCTCCTTGAGCCCCACTTTATTGCTATAAAATTAAAGAATTCTCTTTCTATTTATCTTTCTAAGTTAGCTCTATGTCTATTTGTTCTATTTTTGCATCTCGTGAGATACGTAGCCCTAAGAGTTTAAGAAGACAAGGTAACGAGTGGATCACTACATCCTTTCCTTCTTCGCCTTCGTCAACCATCTGATTGCGTGTCGTGGCTAACATAATCTCGGTTGATTCGGTTCAGTTTCCAATCTGGTATTGCTTTCCGTTTCCGCAAAATCGATCTGGCTATTCGTGCGCTTCTGGAATGAATTGTAGTTAATTTGTATTTGTACTGTTAGACTGTGTCTGGGATAAGGCTCCAGTTGATGTGCTCTTTGACTGCTGTAAATGTGGAGATTGTTAGAATCCGGTGAAAAAGAGAAGAGAATTATTACTGTATAAACGCTAGATATTGCAATATGATTTAATCATATGACAGAAGTAGCTAAGGCGTTAGATGCTATCGTTCCCAAGATCAATTTAGGCCGCCATTGTGTTCAAGCGTAATGGACCACACATTTATGTGCTTTATTCAGATAGGTGGTAGTTGCTGTGTTAGCATTGTTGTTTTCTTTTTAACACCAAAAGGTTCACGACGTGTATCCGCGCCTCCTCCTTCTTTTTTTTTGTCCGTGTATTTCAATCGTATACATAACCATCATTATTTTAGTGTTGTGTTTTCAAACATTGAACCTGATAGTAATGGAAAACCAGCGCACATTATGTTTCGGCGAAACATCCAATCGCCGTTTAATAATTCACATAAAATCTTTGGTGAGTTCAACATACCATTATTTTTGCAGGAATCTCATGTAAAATAAGATGAAAAGTTAGGCGATAATCATGCATATGGAATAATCATTGTTAAAATAATGTTATCAACCTTGTATTTTCTCTGTACATGATTTCCAGACCAGCACTGGCATTCGCAAAACTTTTCCGTGCAGGTCACAAAGTTATTTCGTGCACTTTACTCACTTCATTTTGCATTTTGCAATAAAGTTTGCATTAACATCTATAGAAATATGAAGGTCTATCAAATATTTCTAGTAAAACTTTGCCACTTCTTTGCGTTTTAAGATTTCTCTCAGCGCTAAGGAACAGGCGGCAAACTTTATCTTCGAACGAAGATATGCCTATTCTGGAAGCTGTAGAGCGGACATAAATAAGGCGCAGTATTCTGGACTGTTTTCAAAACGAAGGCAGTCCAGAAATTCTTTCGCATGAGGGAAAGAAGAATTACAGGGACTTAAGAGAGAATTTCCTCTACGACCCGTATTATCTTGATGAAATCAACAATATCAAATATAACAAGCTGAAGCGCAGTATAGAAAGCATGTATCTAGCAATACAAGACATATTTCACTCTTCTACCGCAAAGCATACAGCATAAAAGCTTTATTATATATTGAAAACCTCTAAACCGTTCCCAGAGCGTAGCCGATAGCAGATAATATGCAGCAAATAGTGCAGTAAGTAAACGGAGAAGTTGCGTACTTGAAGGTAGTTGTGGTTGTCACAAAGACGTGTCATTTTTTTCATTTTCTGGAAAGTCCCTATGTACTGAAGCGCGTATCTATCTAACACTGTTGCTATTTCATAGAAACAGTATATCGTGTCAATAAGCAGCGAAGGGCACGTTCCAGCAACTAGAACCGTTTTCGCCGATGAGTAGCACAATTTGAGCATCCAATCGAGGACGACCCGAATCCTTCACGTTTTGAAAAGGCAAGACCCCTCAGTACAGGACTTATCAAATGCTAATAGACTGTGAAAAAAAATTGAGTAGCCATCAGTGAGTCTACAAGTAGTAAAAGCACGGCTTAAAATGTACATTAGCTGGTTTTAACGGTTATAGCCAGTGTTACTTCTCAGTTTAACAAACCATGCTCTTGGGAAAATAATCAAATAATGTAAAAATAACTGATTGTAACATCCTGGAAGATATGGTTACCCCAATAGGTTTTCCTCTGAAAAGATGCGTGACATTTTGGAGAGCTAGGCTGCTTTTGTCAAATCATAGCCGAGTACGGAGGCTCATCTAAAAAACGCAAACCATCAAAAGAAATAATCTCCGATCTAGCTGCAAATTCATCCGAAGAAAGGGAATTCGTTGAGGAAGACCAGGTTTCTAAAACGGAAAGCAACGGCAGCGACAATCTTGCGCAACATAAGCTGGATGAAGTAAGCTGGTAGCATTTCTTTGATTATTTTAACTCATGGTTTAAAACTACAGTGATGTTCAGTGTTCTAGCACCAACTATAATTCAAACAGAAGAAACAGCCACTACACCCAGGAACAAAGCCATTAAACAAGCTTACAAAAACAACAAGAAAAAGTTCATGAAAATTGGGTCAATCATCAAACACGTCAAACAAAAGATCTTGTAGGATATAGCCTGACGTTATTTCCATAACCATGACCGCAGTATTTTTTTTTTTACAGTAGGAAAATCACAATAAAATTAGTATATAAATAAAGCAGCCTGATCTAAAAAGGAAGGAAAGCGGGACGAAAGCGCATCTCAAGATTACTGTAGGTTAGGGAAGGATACCAAATGGACAATTTATAGTTCCTAAAGGTTCCTAGATAGCATAAAATAAAACCTATTTTCTCCGTTTGGTTACTAAATGCAAACGAAAATGGTTCCTGTAAGCTCCCAGGAATACAAAATGGATACCAGAGGCTCCTATAGATTACGCGGTTCTTGAATTTCAATTTTTTGTCTTAAAGAATGAATAGGCGGAACCTAGTACTTTAGGAGCCTGACGGAGCCTGCTGGAACCGGTTTCCATAGTGTATTTTATATATAAATTAACATCACACTTCCTCTGTGCAAACTATGTAACAATAAATCATCTAAAGCTATCTTGAAACAATCGACCTATCTATCGCTTTTAGGCTACTTGTCGCACACTTTGAGATTCTTGACCCAAGCGGAGTGTCTTAAGATATAGTTATTTTGAAGTTTTCTCACTTCATATTCTTTTTCGAAGCACATGTTAGGATCGCAAGGTGTATCCATGGGAGGTAGAGGTCCCCAAACAGGTAAATCGAGCCAACGCTGAAACGCTTCCTTGGTAGCACATTTAGTCTTGGGAGCCTCTTCGATTTTCTTAGAATCCTTCTTAGACTTGTCATCAGATCTCTGCGCGTCAGCCGTGCCACACACTTTAAGATTCTTGACCCACGCAGCATTCTTTAAGTGTAAGTCATTTTGAAGTTTTCTCACTTCATATTCTTTTTCGAAGCACATGTTGGGATCGCACGGTTCATCCGAGGGAGGTGCGGGTCCCCAAACAGGTAAATCGAGCCAACGTTGAAATCTCTCTTTGGTAGCACATTTAGTCTTGGGAGCCTCTTCGATTTTCTTAGAATCCTTCTTAGACTTGTCATCAGATTTCTGCGCGTCAGCCGTGCCACACACTTTAAGATTCTTGACCCACGCAGCATTCTTTAAGTGTAAGTCATTTTGAAGTTTTCTCACTTCATATTCTTTTTCGAAGCACATGTTGGGATCGCACGGTTCATCCGAGGGAGGTGCGGGTCCCCAAACAGGCAAATCGAGCCAATTTTGAAATCTCTCTTTGGTAGCGCATTTGGCCTTGGGTGTCTCCTTGACTGTCTTGGACACTTTCTTTCCAGGACCACTGCGTACATTCATCATTGTTAAATACTGTATACCATGTATCAACCAACATACCGAACACACAGAACCTGACCAGCTTTCAAATTGCTGCATTTGGCATTAACTAATGGACAGAGTTAGCTAAACACAGTTTTTAGTGCGTATTACATACTGGAAGGATTCCATTTTTTCAATTGGCTTGTTTTGACATTGTATTGTTTTGCTAATTTGTAGCACTATTAAAGAAATCGGTTACTAAAAAATATACACATCATCTATTATTATCGATCTTACCTTGTCACCAGCCTCCACACGATGTAGTTCCTGGCAATCAGAAGCTGGTGCAGCGAGAGCCAAGCTAACTATACCAACAAGCGATAGTATAGAGAGGATCTTCATTAGGAAAGTAGAAGGATAAGAGGATGAGAGGTAGGAATGACAAGTAGAAAGGCCGATCAAGTCCTGCTCTTTTATACCGATACAGGTCCAGTGAAAAGAAAGAAAAGCAGTCGACAGATCATTGGACGCAGTTCATCGATTGGGATTCAAACGTGTAAAGGGCAGTTTGACATTCATGCACTTCATCTCTCGAGTACTAAAAATAGGAAATCGATCGAAGATTTCAGTGTCCAGGTTAATCACATAAGTGTGTGATGAAGCCCTGTCCGACCCTTTCTTGTGCATATTATTTCATTGACTTAGCTAGGTCGATGTGTGTAACCAATTCCATACGAGCAAGCACGGCGCAATACCATCGTATCATGTATTTCGGAGATAGGTCTGAACATGATCCCGTCGATTGCGTGAGGTTTGCCCAATAGCGAAGTGGCTGGGTTGTGGCGCTGTATTTGATGCAAACTACTACTTATACAGAGACAACGATTGTTTTTTTTTTTTTTTTAAAAAAATCGTCTCCAAATTTTGTAGAATGCTTATACTAATTATTCTTTGCTCTTGATTGCTATGGGGTATATAACTTCTTTCAACAAAGAAACTTGGAAATGCAAGGCAGAAACTCAGCTCAACGTATTGAAATCCAGCGCATATGTAGGGTCATGTTGATGACATTATCGGTGCAATGTTCGAAAGTCGGAGAACGCTTTGCCAAGACCTGTACCTGGTACATTGTCCTTCCTTCTTTTTTTTTTTTTTGGGAAAAAAGAGCCGGACTTTCGAGCAGCCGCTGTATTGGTACTAAGAAACACCCTCGTGATATCCACGTCAAGAATCTATATAAACGTCAAACTCAGTTGCAGTAGGTGTATTAGGTTAATTTGCACTTGAGATGGCATGTAAACGTAGAGCCCAAACGCGCTCTAATAAAAGACATGTGATATTCGCTTTTTGAGATGAAGTAACAACTGTGAAGTGTGTTGAGACTCTTGGACAACCTTCTGTTATTTTGCTAGTATCAATATGTATACAGGAAGCGGTGTTTCAGAATAATAAAGTGCGTACACCAATCATCCAATTATCAATGTTAATGTTAACTAGCTGATCTACCTTCTGTCTGGATTCCTTTCTGTGAGATGTATACATGAATATCGTAGTATGTTTTTACTATAAAGTACGGCAGAATCTACGATAGTTACAATATTCCCGCTCGTAAGCTATACAGCACTTTGTCGGTCCATTTTCAGTTTTGCAAATGGAAATACTTTCGCGCTGATATTAAAATACAAAAGATCCGACGTACTGTATAGAAAGTTCTCTCTTAATATTTCTATGCAGCATGTATGCCACAGTTCTGCCAAAATGAAGCATTGTTTAAATGCCGCAATAAAATCTGCAGATTGTGAAGCAAATTAATTGCATGGGTGTGACACGTATGGTATTTGAGTGCTGCTCTTTAACTGTGCCATACCATGCTGTGCTACGTGTGTAGTAGCTTTTTATCCCCAGAAACTAGCGACACTTGTATGTATGACGTTATAGCAGAACGAAAAAGTATTCGTTTTTGAGTGTGATCTTTTTAGCAGTAAGAAACATACGTCTTGATTAGGTTGCGTTATTCGCGCTTAAACAGTATGTGCGCAAAATAAACCTGTCATCTAGACGATTCGCGATGGCGTTCAGTGCACGGATGAAGTTATGGCTAATTTGACTAAATCATCGCCAAACTTTTGTTGCTTGCTGTCGACCCACCAGATAGTTCGAGCAGAAAAATGACGACGCGGCACTTGTACCGCTTCGTTCGCTCTGCTTCTAGCTCGATCCTGATAGCAACAATTCAAGAAATTATGTGCAATTAATTGTGTAAACAGTTCTTTATTCAGCGTCTGCAAAAACAAATCCTAAACACCTTTTCCTATTAGATCGGCAATGTTGAGGTCACTCAAGCTAGTTCCTCTCTGTTAGTGCTTTTTATCGCTGGACTTTTATAATGTCCACGTCAAATTTAAGGACTGGACGACTTGTGGAAGTATTGCACTACAACGGAAGAGAACTTCTGATAGATTCTTTGCTCCCGCTTATAGAGTTTCCTATTGCAATATTTACATCGCATGAAGAAGAACTGACACGCGATCTTGTCATGGCTTTGCTTGAACGAGAAAACGAGATGGAAACGTAAAAAGTTAATGGAAGAAATGTTAAAAGAGCATTTTCCCACTAATACCAATTTTAGTCCCATTGAAAAAAGTAGCCATACCATTATTAATAACACGATCGAGGAGATGAAAGGTATGGAGATGACACACCTGAGACTATAAAGATTCGCAGTAGTGCCTTCCAATTGCTTTAGACAACGCCTCTCCACCGGGGAAAACACCCATCAAGATACAAACCTATAGCAAAATATATGTATGCTATATAAAGTCGTATAACAAAGGAATATATGCAAGGATAGAAGACAAAGAGCTCAAGAAACCTACTACTAGGAGATCCACCTCCCGTCGTAGAGGAATAGATATTCCCTTGTTTAGAATTCAAGTTTAAGCGCCAGAATCTGTAAATCGTAGCCAACGTTTTCTATGATACTACCAAGATCGCCGATACCGTATAAACTTGCACAACTTTTCATCATAGCAAGTTTTACTACGAGAGTACAAACTGTGATTCTTGTCAAAACTAGATGTATTATTGCACATATTCCTTTTTCCCTTCATGTTGTTGAATGTTATTCATCAGGTTACAATGACAGTTCTGATTTTTATGATTCGTTAAGACTATATATAAAACTAGCATTTTTACTTTTTCAGGCGTCGACGGTCAAATTCGTGAGATGATTCGTACTTGGGTAAGCTAAAAGAGATGATTTGTGTATGAGTTACTGCGAAACTTGTACCAAATAATACTGACTCGGATGGATCTGCAGGTAAAGGTTTACTATAAAAGTAGTCGTGTTCTAATGCTTGCAATGCTGTCCATCGCTTGCTTGGGTCAAGCACCAGTAATTTATCCAAAAGATCCACAGCTAACGAATCAAAACCTGCGAACTCTTCCTTCACTTTTCGAGTGCTTGTATCGAACCTGACTTTATCAGCCTCAGGTAGCTTGTGCCAGTCGGGCATGTTCTCTTGAGTAGGTGAGCCACAAAGATAAAATATTCTTTTTAACTGGTCTAAATCGTCCAGCCCTTGCAAAATTGGTCGTAGTTTTAACAGCTCACCAAACACACATCTCCATTTTGAAATTAATAAACTGTTCATAGTTCTTGTGGAATATCAAACTTACCCAATTCCCCACATGTCAATTGCACTGGTATAATGTCGATCTCCAAGGAATAGTTCTGGTGGTCGATACCATCTTGTAACCACGCAATTGGTATACTCACGTTTTTCATCTTCCACCCCACGAGCCAGACCAAAATCCGCAATTTGCAATACACCCTCGTTATTGATAAGTAAGTTCGCCGCTACCTTCGTTTCAGAATAGTAATTTTCAAACTTCCACATTTACCTTTCATATCACGGTGAAGAATTTTGTTCTGTTGAATATGATCAGCCATCGATGCCACAAGTGACGATACAAAACACTTACATAGTGGAGATATGCTGTACCCTCTAAGAGCTGCTGCATGTATGTCTTAATTTGCGGCTGAGACAAATGAACGGACGGATTATCGAGCAGGCCAGCAAGGTCATGATCCATGTAAGGGAATACCATATAAATACTGCCCCGTTCTTTCCTTGCAGAATCGCCTATAAATTATGTCGTTATATACTTCCAAACTTTTCCCGTGGGAGTTACCTCGCTCAACGGCAATATCTGTTAATGGCACAATATTCTTGTGTTGTAACTGCTTCAAGATCTTGATCTCCCGGATAGCGGTAATGGGCACCTGTTCTGAACATCAGAAGACAGTTTAAAACAGCAATCGCTTACACCGTCTTTTTCGTTGTGCATCAGGATCCTCTTCAATGCCACTGCTTGTCCAGTTCCGCGATGTCTTGCTTTATGCACTTCGCTGATTTGATCTAATATCAATATTCGACATTTTATACTGAATTTGGTTATTACCCGAAAGTGCCTTCTCCCAGTTTATCTTCAAACTCATAATCGGTAATCTTCGAACATCCGATGAAGCGACGCGAATTTTGTGATGAATAACGACGCCGTGGGGAAATGCTAGCAGGCGCTGTATTATTGTTGTTGCTGTTAATAGAATCGACGGTGCGCTTTCTAGGCCGATCGGAGAGATCGTCTTCTGGGGTCCGTTTCATGGTCTTATTCAATTTTGAGTGAGAGCAGTGTCTGAGAAAGGAAGGATTACGAAAGAAAGCAGTCCGCGGGCGCGTTGTTACTGTTCTCGCTGTTGGGCCATTACCACACAACTCTTCCCACCGATCGTTCTCCCTCTTTCTCTCTGTTCTTTTTCTTTTGTCGTATTATTTTTCTTTTCTTCTTTTCAGTATATCAAGCTTGTGTACGCATTTTATCCTTCCCTCTGCTCATAAGAAAGCCAGAAAGGACATACTAGATAGTGCGATGCTCAAGGTCCTTAGAATGTTGCTCTAAATAAATTTTGCCTCGATCAACTGCTGCATTTATTTAAGAAAATAGATGAATCAAAAAGTAGCGGGTGTATATTGTATTGCAATACATATATTCCTCTACTCATTGCTCTTGCTAGGGCGATCACTAAAATCACGTATCTTATGTAGAGGAGAGGAACGCAGAATTTGAATGTTCGGAAATGAGGATAACTGCTGATAAACCTTTTGTAATGCATTGTACACAATTCTTATTTTTCGTTTTGTAGCAAAACGTAATTTCAAACAATCTTCCTTGTTGCTCTTTTAAGGCAAAATCGTCAGATGCAATGCGCTTTGCTTTATCTGGTCCGTTGTATTGCAAGCACCATTTTATTTCAGAAGCACCAATGCGAATTTAGTCGACATTTTCAACTAGAATCTGCTATACTTATAGGGAATTGAATTGTTATTATATACATGGCTTTCCAAAAGAGGTTGTTGCGGGAAAGATACACCAAAACAATTACACATGTTACTCTAATTTGATATGTCACACTAAAAGGTAGTAAATTTGAAGTGGTTGCTTCTATGTACTAACAAATTGAAGTAAATTTTGTTGTAATCTTGTCTAAACAGGACGAATGGTCATGCACCTTTTAATAGAAGGCTGGAGAATATCAAAGGAAATGTTTATTTATGAACACCGGGGACTTTCGAGGATAGTTATTTATTCCTCTACAAACGGAAGCTGATATGCTAACGATCTATTTCTAGGTAATGCTGTTGGTGGCTGCTCGGAAAATAACGCCAATGTATGCTCATGTTCGTAGTTCCAGTGTGCACAACAGAGGTGATATCGCACTGGAACGTAGCTATCATCTTGTCTCTGCAAAATACGATATCGAATCACGTAAGCGTTGAAGTAAGGCCCTCCGCAAAAGGCGCAAACATTCGGCCTAGAGAGGCAACGAAGGAGGCGGAGAGGAAGCGAGGCTAAGGCGTCCGTTGTCATCATTTCTCTCGTGGTAATGGGATTTTTGGCGCGACGTTTTGACCTTCTCTTAGTGGTTGATGAGTACAGAAGTAGAGGTCGTATAATCTGACGTGCGCACAGCTCTACCAGACTAGGCGGATCATGATATTTGTCTTGTTCTAGATAGATTGTGTTATCGGATAGACGTGGACAGTCGTCTATCTTCATGACTGCAAGTGGAAGACCCAACAATTCCGATGGAATAGTGTCAATTGCTGTGTTGGAGAGATCAAGGTAAACGAGGCGGGTGAGAGTAGAAATGCTAGTAGGGATATAATCGACCGGGTTATTTGAGAGGTCCAGATAGTTAAGGCTTGTCAGGGAGAACAGTATATCAGGAAGATAGCAAATGCAGTTATGTGAAAGATCGAGCTGTTGAAGATTCTTGAATTGTTGGAGAAAGAAAGGTAATGTATGAATGCGGTTATGTGATATGTCTAAACTTGTCAGGCGTGACAGATGGACAACGGATGCTGGAATATCTGAAAGCGAGGCATTACGTCTAAATGTTGAGTTTTAAAATATAAAGGGCGTCCATGTTCACATTGTGTGTGAAGAAAAAAGGAAAACTTACAGATCAAGATGGGCAATAGAGGATAGTGCTGAAATTGCCCGATGTAGAATGGCGTTAATACGAGAAGACGGACTGTTTTGTTTTTCATTGTGTCTGGCGGTATTGTGAGCAGATGCAGCGGAAGCAGGTCGCGTCATGGTAGTCGATGGCGAAGAAAACGATGTGTCAGAGGCGTAGTAAGTTTTGTCGACATAAGAGAGATCACGAGCCAGCGTGGTTGAGGAGAAAAGTCTGCGTATTGGGTGTAAATGATCACTGGAACCCATTAGAGAACAGCTAGACATATTTATTATGATTATACAGTAAGAAAAATAGCGTGAAAAAAAAAAAAAGATAAGGAAGCGAGGGAAGAGAGAAATAGATAGGTGTATTCGACTTAAATGGATGAAAGGGTGACGAGGTTATTTGGAAGAAAGATAGACAGAGGTTTAGTTTGATAGTTGACTATCGGACCACTTTGCATCATCTTAACATTTGGTAATGACTTTAATTTCCTGTTGTCGAGCGAACTGGATAGCATTTTGAACTAGTGCCAGCTCGATTCTTGACTCGACACCTGTCAGACTTTGTATTTTCCCCTCGCTGTTTTCACACTTGAACCCTACAGCGCCAATTATCTCACCTGTCGTGGTGCGAACCATCACCCAAGCATTGCTTCTCTCACTTTGCTTGATTACGCCCAAATTCTTCGTTAACTCTCTGCTCGCTTGTTTTGCTTGTTGTCGATATTCATCGCGGATGTAAATACCCCATGCTAAACCGACACCAGCACTCCACAGAGTTATTTCCAATAGCATCCACATTACTGCTGTCGATGATGGTTGGCCTGTTCGTATAGCTTGGGAGAACTGGACGCCTACGAAACCCATCATTCCGGCTTGCCATGTTCGTTTCGCACTCTTTCGCTGAAGTACTGCCTGAATGACTGACTTGGTCTCTTTCTTCATCGCCTGTTCCAGGTACAGCTGCTGTACTGAGCTTGCATCATCATCGGTGAATGGACGAATGTGTTCTTTCATGGTGAATCCACCTTAAAAGATAAGCGAAAATCTCCGAACACGGACAAAAGCACGGGGTCGCTATCCGCACCGAATTTGGACATCTCACCATTGGGTTCCGGCTACACGCACCCCATTCGGCGCATGCCGCAAATGACGTCAATAAAATCAACCAATCATTAATTTTCTTACCTGACTTGTGCAAGTGGCACTGCCTCCTTTCCACTAAAAGATCGCAAAACCCAGGCCCAACTAAAGGCTAGGATGACAGGTCTCTAACCACTGTACCACTCTAGAAGTAATTTTGAGATGGTCATAACTAGTTGTTTGCGCCTGATTGTTTAAGGGTTAGTTGGTTGTCTTTGCTGTAGACTCCAAAGAGTCTCTGCTCCGGATTTTGACGGCTGTATCATAAAATTAATCTTTTTATGTGTATAGAACAGCGGGTGCTTACCAAAAAGACACTGGTTAGGACTGACTACTTGCGGAAATCCCCACCAATTATGGCTTCGCATCTTAGCAGGATAACCTCCGCAGCGGTGTAAAAGGAATCTAAATAAATAGCTGTAGTTAATTGTTCTTTAACATAAAAAAAAGTTGCATTCCTTTCAAGCTGTCGCTAGATGCACGATTTTTGTGTAATGATCGCTGCATGAAGAGAAAGCCCTGTGTCGCTCGAAAAGGAAAGTACATAATCTTGTGCCACATGAAAGAGAGTAAAGTACTCTATTCTTTGACGTTAGTTATGGTTGATTATGAACATGAACAGCTTACCAAGCTTGACATCATGTTCTTTTTTTATATTTTTGAATGCTCTGTATCAAAAATTGGTTTGGAGAACAGCTGAACACTTACCGATAAAGCATAAATATGGAAGACAAAGGAAAAGAGAACTCACGATGAATGGAATAAAAGGAATTCTTTTAACACGTCATCATCTTGATCTGTTCATATCCTTACTGCCGCTGCTGTCATACACAGTACGTATATAAATCCCACTTGTCGGAACAATTTCTTCACTACGGGATTGCGGTGCGCCAATGGGATGCCCATAGCCAAAATCGAGTCACCGCAAGCTTAGGGTTTTTGGTGCCTGAGTACTGTGCATTACTTTCAAATATCGATGTCGCTAGTTTTGACATTTCTGTGCATGCTTTTTATCGTAAAATTACGAAATGCGACATTACTTTCAGGAAAAGGTATGTATTTTCATTAGAAAGTTCGCATCTACACTCTTCGTTGACATGGGTTCTCAGCATAACGCATTATTTTATTCTTATCTATCAGATCTCTTCCATGTCCATTATCTTGCTTCTGAAAATATAATTATCAGGATTGCAATCTCTTCATGTACGCGTAGATGCATATTTGTCAGAAAAATCATAGTTGATACGTTAATATTAAGGTGATACTGAAACTAAGGACAGTGAGACAGATAGTGATATAAAATCTGGCAATGTCAGCAGCTATTACCATACGCCGAAGTGACAAGGAAAGGAAATCCAATGTGCAACGTTATTGTTGTGTCTTGTTTATCAATCATACCAGATCAGCAAATTCCCAAAGGAGGAAAAGTGATAGTAACAATTATCTTACAATTATTAGAACAAGTACGTACGAGCCGTTTGGGAAGGTACGTAAAATAAGATAAAATGAATATGAGTACTATGTCATACCGAAGAAGATTATCACTGGATTATCAAGAGCGGTCAATGACATGATGTACTGTGTTTTCCTATTTGTTTGGGGCCGCACGCCAACGCGTTTATTGGCAGTTCATTCGGCCAGCATCTGCACAGTTGTGTTTATTCGTAACAGTAGGATTTCTTAGTCATTACGTGATTATATGCCATCCTTGAATTTAGAGGTAATCTTTTATCTACAAAACTTCTGGATATCTGTCCTAACAATATTCACTCGATCAATATATCCAGAAATTTTGCCACCACACTTAAATGTTTTCATTTGTGTATGAAATTGTTCTCAAGATCCCTTAAAAATAGCTGATAGTACATACAAATCGAATCCTCATCTATCAGTATGGCGATATCTATCTTCAGAACTTTCTACACTCAATATTGGGTCAGTGCGACATCGATTTCCACCGTGCGCACACAGGGCTCTTTTCATTATCTTCAAAATTAGACTCCGCTTCTTCAAACAGTTGTTGGTCCCGGATCTTGAATAACCAGGATCATGCAACGACGCATTTTCAATAACGCCACCCTTTCTTCATGCGGACGTCGCCCGGCCGTTAGATCTGCTGTTTATAAAAGATTATTCGCATCGCACACGGAAAATTCGACGGTCGCCACTACGCAGAACTTTGATGTCATTGTCATTGGTGGAGGTCATGCAGGCACAGAAGCTTGTACAGCTGCAGCCAGGATCGGTGCGAAGACATTGCTAATCACCCAAAACACCGATACTATTGGTTAGTTTTCTTTAAGAGCTGATCGCAGATCTCCTGATACTTCGGTTCGTGTAGGCGAAATGTCATGTAACCCTTCCTTTGGTGGCGTCGGCAAAGGTGTCCTCGTTCGAGAAATAGACGCGCTTGATGGCGTATGTGGCCGTATCTCTGGTAAAGAAAATACAGATAAACGAATAGAACAACATCTCTGACTTGAAGAAAAAGATTTGGCTGGTATCCAGTTTAAGGTGCTTAACAGATCCAAGGGTCCGGCAGTCTATGTACGTACAGTGGAACATAAGATATGTTTCTTCTGATTCGATGTTTGATATCATAGGGCCCTAGAGCACAGATTGACCGCAAGCTGTACAAACGCCATTTGCAAGCTTATCTCCAGGATTATCCTAATTTAACGATCCAGGCTGGTAGCGTTGCAGATCTTGTGTTATCTGATACAGATCCGGCTACATCTGAGCAAGGAAAACCGATGAATGTTGTGAAAGGAATTCGGCTAGGTAGGGATTTATAATACGTTGATAACCTAATCTCCTAATTTCTTTTATAGAAAATGGACAAATCATTCGAGCAGCAAATGTTGTAATCACAACTGGCACTTTTCTGGGAGGTGAAATCCACTTAGGTAAGGTTATCTGGAAGGAGAAGAAAATTCTAAAAGGGGGAAAAAAAAGGTCTGAAAGCATGGCCAGCGGGACGCCTGGGTGAAAACCCGTCCATGGGTTTATCCAAATCTCTACGTTCGGCTGGATTTCGATTAGGGAGATTGAAAACAGGTAAAGTCGAGTGCGAAAAAGTAACAACTTTCCAAATATTATTTTAAGGTACTCCACCGCGATTGGATGGTAGAACGATCAATTATGAAGGATTAGAGATCCAAGAAGGAGATAACCCACCAGCACCTTTCTCCTATCTGCATACTACTGTTCCTCATGCGGTAAGAATAGTGACTACCGGTATTTTTTATTTTCTGATTTTCTTTGGTTACTTCTTTAGAATCACCAAATTTTATGTCATCAAACACGAACGAATCCTGAAGTACATAAGTTGATTGCAGATAATTTTGATCAAAGTATCCATATCAGAGAAACTGTAAAGGGTCCTAGGTAGGTCATTTATGGTTTTGTGAATCCCACTTAACATTAAAGCCCCAAAAAAGATACTGCCCTTCGTTAGAGAGCAAAATCAAACGTTTCACTGATAAGACAGGTCATAGTATCTGGCTCGAGCCAGAAGGTAAGGGGATCGTTTCCTATTCATTCACTTACAATTTCACTTTTTTCTACAAGGTCTGGATGATCATCTTGTATATCCCAATGGCATTTCAAACACAATGCCTGAAGATATCCAGTTAAAATTCCTGCGTATGATACGAGGTTTAGAAAATGTCGACATGGTTCGTCCAGGTAAGCAAAGGACGTTTTTTTGTTTTTGTATATCGCTGAATAGCCTGCTTTATCAAGCTTATGGAGTGGAGTACGATCATGTGGACCCTCGAGAGCTGCGCTCTACCCTCGAAACTAAGCGCCTATGTGGCCTATTCCTGGCAGGTCAAATCAATGGCACTACGGGTTATGAAGAGGCAGCTGCTCAGGGAATCGTTGCTGGTATTAACGCTGGCCTCCGTGCACTTGGCCGAGCACCGTTTACATTGGATCGTTCGGATGCATACATTGGTGTATTAATTGACGACTTGGTTACAAAGGGCGTAGAAGAGCCTTATCGTGTATTCACTTCTCGGTCTGAGTATCGTCTTCTGCTGCGATCGGATAACGCCGACCTACGATTAACGGCAAAAGGTAATGAGATCTCTACTCGAGTCATCAGGGATTAAAACGTTATCGAAAGGATACGAAGCAGGTGTTGTAAGCGAGAATAGGTGGATACATTTCAAGTCCAACGCCGGCGTACTTGAGTCAGCTGTGCAAGCGATGGAGGAAATCAGAATGCCAGCGAAGAAATGGGCAACTTATGGTATCCACCCTGGGAACACGATTACTAACGACAATGGTATATTACGAAGGTTAGTATCTCTTTTCTTTCAAAAGAAAATAGTTACTTATTTCTTGTTCTAGTGGTATGGATCTTCTGAGTTGGCCCAATATAAAACTCGAACAATTCCATGAGTTGGTTCCATCCCTGCGACATCTGGATGCATCCTTATCAGAGCGCTTATTCATCGAAGGTAGCTGATTGGTGAGACTTACTAAGCATTTCTAATATGTTGTAGGTCGTTATAAACCATTTCTAAAACGGCAAGCAATAGAGGTTGCCTCTTTAAAACGGGATGAAAACCTTAAATTGAGTATTGATCTCGATTATGCCAGGTATGGCAAGGCCAGTACATGAACCAATATTCTTAATCGGCGTTTGTTTTCCTAGTATGGATCAACTTTCACATGAAGTACGCCAGAAACTTGCTGCCGTACGACCAGAAACTTTGGTAAGTAGCCATGCGCAGTTCCTCTCTCTTCCTTCTTGTGATGATAAAATCATTGAAACGTCATCTCTGGTAGGGTGCGGCAAAACGGGTGGAAGGAGTCACTCCCGCGGCCATGGTCGTCTTAATGAAACATGCGCGACGTATGATCAACAGCAAAAGAAACACCTCCAGCATACCACCACCTATAGAAAAAAGTAGAAATGAAAGTTCTGAGACCATTTAAGTGCTAATAGATGGGAATTTAACACTATCCATCATTGACTCAGCTGGCCTGTTTTCGGCTTTATGATGGATGAGGCATGTTACACATTGAGCACTAGTCATACGAAAATGTAAAATCACCACTGCCTTTAAAGATCTGACTAGGTTGTAAAGTTTAATATTTTGGTACTATCCAATGAATTAATGAGTACAGCGGTTTGAGTCCACTAGGACTCGCTCAACGGGATATATATGTCATTGTAACGTGTGCAATTACAGTTCTTCTTATGGGGGTATTTGAAGCGTTGCGCTTTTCACATTCCCCTCTCGTATACTCCATTGCATGTCAAATTTGGTAATGCTCATGTGTGCAGCAGCGTTCACAAAGTAGTGGGCAAACTACAGTGACATCTTGTGTACAAAAATGCTTGGGACCACTACAAGACTCATTACTGAACAACCGAAAGGAATTAGAAGGGTCTCCTGATATCTCATGTGTTTTGCAAGTTACTCTGCAGTTTTTTCTTAGAAATGGCAGCAACAAGAAAAATAGCGAAGGTGCGCTCCATAGTCTCTTAACGCCAACGTTATCATTTACTATGCTTGCCACGACTATACGACATTAGTTGCTGGCACAGCCAAGTATATGAAACGGGAACCTTCCGTGAATTACAGTTGGACAAGGATTTCTGCATTTAATTAAACGTGAGAAGCATTTGATAATCACGGTCAGATGTTTTCCTCCGGTGCCTTATCTAACTAAAAGCTAGATAGTAAGACCTATACTACGGAAAGCACGTTTCTGATTGACCGTTTTCCCGTAAGTAAAAGATAATTAACTATGAACCAGCTTCTTGTCCGGGAAATTGTCTGGTGTAAATAAATATGCGCTGAAATACATAGACGGTAAGTTTTCATTTGAACAGCTACCCCAGAAAAACACATTTCAAAGCGATTTTTACACCGAAATGCTTGGAGATGATGACGTTCAGCCTTTTTTTTTGTTTTGTTTATTGATATGCTGTAACGCTGGTAGACACACTGACGTTGTTTATTAGCATGAATCTACACTGCAATAAATAAGTTCTGTGTTAATCAAAGCTTGTCTCTTTCGCTAGCGCAGAATGTCTCTCAATGTGCGCAAAACTCTAAATTTTCGCAAAGCTTAAATCATGCAATACAGTTAGTAATCCGCAAAGAAGTCCGATTCAGCTACCGAGGAAGATCCATCCTTCCGTATCGGCGATCGATAAGTCCACTTAAATTTAAGGAACAAAAAAATGATCTTTCGCATTCCTACCCGGTAACAGCATTCAATGTTGGCCTGCTGTAAGCGGCTTCTAAGCCTCAGGGAAATTTCGCTAGCCGCAGCTTACGCGTATTTTAAGCGTGAGAAAGCATATCTAGTTGAATAGGATTTATGTGTAGTGTTAAAGGCTATGCGCTTGTAGCTGTGAACCAAGTTGGTATTTTTACTGGTTTTTGAACATTTCTTTGGGCTTCTGAATGTTTATTCTGTGTCAATTAAATAATGATATATGCGTTTGGGATAATTTGCGTAATGGTCTGGAAAGTGCCTTCCTTCCCATTCTGTTCCAGATCTTCCCCCCAGACTCGATCATTGATGTGTTCATCGACTTCCTACCAATGACTGTCACTTCTGTTTCAGTGATCCAAACTATTTGAAAGCAAAGGCGCAACACATCCTTCACTCTTTGGCTCTGTTCTCAGAAAACATCCCCGGTATGCATTTCTGTTGATACTATGCACAGGATAACTCACGTTCGATGTTTATATTTTAGCCTACAAGCCCTCTGATCGAACCACCTTGGCTGAGTGACTAGGGCCTCCCCATTCGGTAAGTGAAATGATGTCTTCCGTTTGTATGCACAGTTGTCATTCATACTCATATCCTTCAAGTCCTCGCCAGGTGCTGCATCGTTCATGTCCTCTGTAGTGCGTTGCAACATAATCGGCTCTCACGCCGTTCTTTTTTACTGGGCCCACCGGTCCAAGGTGCGGCACCAGTCCCCACAATGATGTGGGAATACCCCTCGGGGGTAAGTTAACAGACGACAACATATCATTCCATTTACTAACCATGAACGTATTTTTTACGCTGCTCGAATGAACTTTGTGTCCACTGGAAAACCAAGTTGAGTAAGTGAAATATATTTCCCATCATTTTTACTTACGGCGCATACTCATCTCCTTTTAGCGCAAACTTGGTCCTTCCATGGATGCAAAATTTATTTAGAGTAGCGTAAAAAAAAAACAGTATTGGCAGACATAGAAGATTTTACCTATATACTTATGTCTAAGGAAATGACTATTGTCACTACGGATTCGTTGCAGTGGCGCATGCCCTTGCGAATTCTAGAAGCCAGCACAGTCCGATACAGGGGTTAACACTACTTCGCGTTTACAAAAGAAGTAACTGGTGGAATCTCGAGCCTAACTTACATAACAACATTTTACAGTAAAGGCAATTGTGTGCATATTTTATTCATTCATCGACTCGACTTTGGTCGATTGAAAGGTTCACTTTTATTACTTGAACAAGCAAATATAAACAAGCCATGCCGTCTAACAAAATGGCAAAAACTATTATTACTATTCTCAATATTAAGTTATTTAAGCGATTGAAACAAGTGACCAAAGTATAGATGAGCTTGTGAGGTTGTCGCATCTGTCCAAAAAAAAAAAAAAAAAGAGGGCTACATTCTGAAAAGAACAATAAAACAAGAGCGGGGGTGGTGGCCGGAGGTTACCTAGTGAGAACTTTTTGTAATACCATTTTATATATTTGCGGCTTGTCATTTCACATGAAACGATCCGTGCATCCCCACTATAACTGGATATTTCGTTTCTTTACTAACGATTTTTTTTTCTACACCCGCTCCTCGTGTGGACGCGTATGTATCTAGGACGCATTATAATAAAACTCCTATTGGTGTTTACCATCTGGGTAAGATCAGGGTACGCGCGTCTACTCTTTGTGTCAGCTATTGCATTAAACAAAGCAAAAGTTGTAGTATGCAAATATTATTATGTCTGCAGAAAATAATATCCGTACGTTACTGTTTATTTGACGCGCTTTTCTTTTTGTTTTTAATGTGAACATGACGAGATTGTGAATCGGACATAAGACGGACCATCCGTACCACGAACACCATCTTTAGAAAAAGATCTGATGTAAACCAAAAAACTTTGTTTAAACAACGCTTATTCTCCCTCTTCTTTTCACAGTTTTATGAAAACTCACTGGAAGTTTTACGTTATGGTGTGACAATAAACTTAAATAATCGTAGAGTATCTAAACAAGGCAATACAACGGATTACTTCTGAAACAAGTGAAGCTTCGAAAAGGGCCCCTCCCGATCCACTTTTTTAAACCGCCGTTTAAAATGCAAGTTAAGTGGGCCTACCGTTCACGGTGAATTCCAATGTTATGTATTCGGGGAACAATTTTTCTTTGATTCAAATGAAAATGCACATATATGCGAATACTGACATTAGTACAACAATTCACTTGACTCAGCATGATCTGCATACGGCTATTTTTTCTTGGCTACAAAGGAAAACTATGCAGGTGACTGTTTTCTGTTGAAAGAGTAACGTAGACAGCAAGTGCCCTTTTGTACTACAAGCTTTTTCTTTTTTCCTCTCTTCTTCTTACTGTTTGTAGTCATGTTTGATCCTTCCTCACAAACCCGCTCATTTGTATATTACCACTATCCATCCCCCCCTACAGGCAATAGTCCACCATCGGGAGGCGAAAGCTCTTCCGATACACCATCGCCAGTTTTATCGTTATCTTTGTCTTCTTCAGGAGGGGCACAAACAAATAACAATAACTGTAATGTACCGCCACCACCGCCACCTCCACCGCCTCCACCACAACAACAACCACCAAGGAGAAGGCGACAAGAAATTGGATATGCTTGCGACAGGTAAAGTCGATATTCTATTTTTTTTCTTTCTTTGTTGTAGACACGTCTGATCTTATGACACTTCCTTTTATGATTTCATTTTCAATTTGATTATGCAGATGTCGCGAGCGAAGAGTCGGTTGTGATCGGGGAAGACCTGTATGTGGACAATGTCGGAACAAATACCAATGTAGTTACAGTAACCACGCTTTACGACCTGACAATGTATCGATGCGCCAAAAAATGGATAACATACAAACCGTGGTCAATTTTTTGACTTCAGAAATGGCCCGATTGGAACGACAGCTTCACCAGGCAGTTCCTCGTTCGACGCCAGATGGTAGGAAGCCCACGTTTAGCCCACACCAACAAAAGGAGAACCAGCAAGAGGACTTCGACGACGCCACCTCATTGGCTCTTTTAAGTAACACCAACGATAGCAACAGCGTCAGCATCTTGGAATGGGCTATCAACACCGGCTGGCCGGTATTTGAGCAACACAACGGACTTCTGTCGATTCAAACTACACTTAAAACGCTCGATGGGTTGAAAGACTCTTTGCTGCGGGCCATTCAGTTCACACATCCGCTACGTCTGAATCCTAAGACCATCATTCAGAGAGTGCCACATCGTACAACGAACCATTTATCGTTTTCCGTGTTTGAACGTCTGGGAAGATTGCAATCCAATCTTCCCGAACATCACGATAGCTATTCCCATACTTCTTCTATCCCAGATCGCTTCCTAGACACGGATGTAATGACCCGACTTGTGCGCCTGCACCACCAGTGCAGCTTTCCCATCCTCGTCCGTCCTTCACGATTTGAACTCTACTATAGTCAGGGTCAACTCAAGTCCCTCGTGCTCTCTTCCATCTTTTCGCATGCTGTGCCACACGCCTGCATATACCATATGAACTTGGTCAATATCCGGGATTTCCGAAAAGTGGGTGAGAAGTTTTACAACCATTCAAACAGTGAGCTAGAGATCGATGAGCCACCGTCACTATCTAATATCCATCAGCGAACTATCCTGATTGCCTATGATCTGGATATTGGACGTGTCCGACGAGCATTTCTGCATCTAGGCTTAGCCATTCGTATGTGCTTTGCACTCGATTTGCACCGTCCAGAAGGCTATGTCCACATGAAGTCAGATTTTGAACGGGAACAAGCCAAACGTGTATTTTGGGCTGTATGGTTCTTTGACTCAATGGTACCTCACTTCTTCGCTCAGTCGCCATCCATTGATCTGGACGACGTGAAAGTCGAGCTTCCAGAGATCCTTCCCGACTTTGATCAATTGGCAGCTGACCAGACTCGTTTCTCCATCGCCCTCATATGCATCCGACGCCTTGCAGCAGAAATAAACGATGCACAACGTAGCCATAGCATGGAATCCCATGTGGAAAAATTTGAGGCGCATTTATTGGCGTTTTACCGTGATTTGGCACCCTACAGCCGGTATCCCTATGCCAACAGTGTATCCAGCTCCAGTACCATCTGGGCACGGCGGTCCTTCTTTTGTGTTCTGCTGGATTATTGCCAGTGCTGGATAACAATTTACCGCCCGCTGCTACCCTCACAAACAGCTATTGTACGAACCTCCCAGGCAGCAGTGGCTATGACCAACCTATTTGAGGCATGGTTTCGCACATCGGAACAATCAGCGGAAGGGTTTGATTGCTTCTTTAGGCCATACCTGTATCACTTTATGAGTGTCATTCAAATATTCAAGGTAAAAAGGGTAACCATACGTCTTCCTGCGTGATTCACTCATTTTTATTTTATTTTAAAAGGTCAACGCGACAGAAGAAGGTAGAGCAGCCCCGTTGGTTCAACAAAGTAAAGCGCTCCTCTGCAAAATGCTTCATATGTATCGAAAAACGCCAACTTATTTTTCGTTCGAGATAAGTCAACTCGAGCAGGATCTTTTATCATTTATGCAAAAACATCATATCCAAATGGATGAAGTATACCCACAGAAGTCGATGGATTGGTTAGCAGATGATCCAGCAGCAGACGGTGGATGGAAAATCTTTTCGGTACCAGAAGACGAAATGCAGCAAGATCCACAAGAACATCATCTGGAATACTTTTAAAAACACTAGACACATTCATTTCATGTTGAACATAACACATCATCATCCCTTTCCTCTCATTTCTCTTCTGTACAATTGGACAGGGGCATTTGCAAGACACGGTGCTGAGAGCCAAACGGAGTCATTCTGCATTGACAAAAACCCTTCAGTAGATAAAAAAAAAACCCCCCGGCTAGACTATACTTTTCTTTGTATCTATTTTATTTTGATGTTGTGTACTATTGCGTTTGTATTTTGTAGTATTGCTCTTGTGGCATGTGACAAAACGATCCAAGTGATAAATAATTGTCAAGATGTGGTTTCAGTGGGTGTCTTAACCAACGGCAAAAGCCTCGGCTCCCCCGAGCAAAGTTTCGACTTGACTCCCAAGGCTAGCCGCAGTGTAACTAAACCAGAGACTTGGGGAGGACGTATTTGGGGTCGTCATCAATGCTCTGGTTCCAGTAGTAAAGATGCTCAAAAATGTGGCAATCCCGGTGCAGCTAACCCTGCATCCCTCGCGGAATTCTTTTTCAAAGGCGCTTTTGGCAAAGATTTCTATGATATTAGGTTGGCTCAATAGTGCAAATGCATTGAAGCATTGATCCATTCTTTCTCTTTTGGGATAGTCTAGTGGATGGTTACAATTTGCCGATGACAATTGCACCAGATAGCAAAGGAAGTGGTGGATACAATTGTGGATCCCCCAAATGTGACACAATGCCATCTTGTCCCCAAGATCTCGCTATCAAGGACGCGACTGGCAATGTTGTTGCCTGCCAGAGCGCATGTTCAAAGACAAACAGTCCTGATGCCTGTTGCACAGGTGCGAACGATGATCCGAACAAGTGCAAGCCCGGTGCTCAATCCAGCAGCGTCAAGAAAGCCTGTCCCGACGCTTACAGTTTTGCCTATGATGATCAGACCTCGACGTTTGAGTGCAATTCAGAATCCTACACCGTCACTTTTTGCTAGACTAAAGCTATTATCTATCGATCTCTTATTCAACAAAGAATTCCAGTTAGCGTGCGCTTTGCTGTGGCTTTTCCTGATCGTGATATGTGAGATGGTAGCAAGTTACATATTATCATACCGTCCCTTTCGTACATATTGGCAATCAAAATGGGAAAGAGTAGCGTTTCAGCATTCGTTTATACTGCTGTGTTCAATTATAGGACAGAGAAGAACACTGCAGTAAAAGGATGAAAAACAAACTGGCCTACTGGTAACTTCTTATAGTCATTGAACAGATGTTCTCTACAGAAAGATGCACTTCTCAACGGGCGATAAAGCTTGTATTATGAATCAAAAAAGCAATCTAGGCTAATAAAAGCGTTAGAGAAAAAGGTTCTTTAAGAAGCACTTTAGAAGAAAACCTCACGCCTTCGTTACTAGGTATAGCGTCTAACATTAGCTGAGGCTTTATTTCTTGCAAGTTTTAATGATTTAGAACTGGGTTTCTATACAATTGGAATTTTCGATGGAGATGACAAAGGATAAAACAAGAACACTTATCCATAGAAGCGTAGACTGCACAACCAAATCAACACCCGCAGACGTCCTGGGAGGTGGTACGGTTGTACCCGGTATGATTTTTCGTGCCATGATATCTAAGGCATCAGGTTAAAAACTATATTTATCCTTTGCTGCTCTTACCTGACACATTACACGCCTCATGTGAACTGTGGCAAGGAGGGGGGCCTGTGGCTTCTGACGAGTTGAAAAAAAGTGTCAAGTTTGCAATTTCCAACGTTGCATCTTCTGCAGGTGGTCCACCACTAAATTGTGGATTTCCATCTGTCCAATGATTAATTATCACACGCCCGGAATCACTTGGCACATTCTGTGATATCGTGTCGACATATTCGCCATCAATGTAGAACTTAATCTCTCCAGGCGTCCAGTCAAAACGGTATTCGTGAAATGCCTGAAAAACCGTTAGAGACCTTATTTTCGGCTGGCACAGACATACCGTTGTAGGATCAAATTTTAGCTGTTGTTCCTTGTGAGTTATATTGGACGCTGATCCATCTGGATCGTACATTTGGGGCTTTATAGCAAAATACGTTTCCCATGGATCTTTGATTCGACTCAATAATTCGATATCAATTTCAGACGTGACGTTGCGATAAAGAAAGAAGGCTGCCACTGTACCCGCTACAGAGGTCGTCTTCATATGCACACGGAAAGTTCCATACAAGAAGTCGTTTCTAAGGCGAGTAAATTAACTATCCATGATCTCCAGCCTACTTACCTTTTGGTACCAAAAGAACCACATGTGTATTGGCCTGCACCATTCTTTTTTACCACAAGCTGCACCACGCCATCGGTTAACTGGATATTACTCTTCTGAAATACGCGAGCGAGGGCACCGTTTTTTGAAGGAATTGTATAATCCATCACCATGTAATTGAGATCATTTTGCAGGCGCACCTTGTACCGAGAATAGTCAGCGTACCATATATCAGACCATATGAGACTATTCTCATCTCGGAATCCACAGTCGCATACAATGGACCCATTGCCACTAGGTGACTGACAATTACCAATTCGAAAGCATAAACCACAAACAAGAAGTATCCAAATAAACCGTTGCTTTATCATAGTTGTTACAAGCAAGCATGGAAAAATCCAATTCTTTAAACCTTCTAAATTTATGTTCACCGAGGTTTGTTTCAGTCGTGACAACGATTCGGAATTTTTTTTTCTAAAATAACCATTCCTTTGCCTACCGTCTGCAACGTGTTTAGATTTTTAGCATCTTTGGCTTCTGTGACAAGAACTTGTTGAAAATCTTTGTAGGACCAAAAGACATAGGAAGAGAATAGCATATATCGATGAACGCCCGATATCATAACCACATGGAACACTTCATCCAAGGACATCTAAATTGGCTTCGTCAGTTATTGGGCCTGAGGTCATAGTACTAGAAGAAGCGAAAAACCCATTCCAGATTGTGACCCAGTTGGCAATGTTTCACAGTGTGAATGGCAGCCCAGCTCCTGTTCAGCCGAGAATACTCTCAGGTATTCAAGCACATTCTGGGATTTTTAGACAAATCGGCAATATCGATCTTTGAAACCGGTTACATCGTCTATGTCTGGTTGCCTTTGTTTCATACTGGATGTAGTGTTCAGCTCAAGATTGTACTGATTACTCCGCCAAGTGCAAACAAGAGATCTATCATAAGCATGAAATTCATTGGCTTTAGGATGAATCTGCGCTTGGCTGTGCATAAGGATCGGCTCAGAGTATCACATTGGCTCTGCCGAGTATTTCTGCGACACATGTGTCTGATGAAAGCAAGTTCATCAGAGACATCGATCGCGAATGCTGGCAGTGCATCTGAATGCATTGCCTGGGAATGCAAAACTTCGGTGATTCATGTATAATGTAGCTACATCTGTCCGACAAGGGACTTTACGTGGCTATCCCTCGCCTTGACTCAGCTTTACCCCGAAAGACCGCGGATTGGGACACCTTGGCAGAACCATTTCACCGATTCTCACTTTTCGATATAAATTGTCGCAATCAGCCTATATTATCCTATCACACGCAACGCCAAACAAACGAAACTGTACGCTAAACGGGGTAATTGCCTTGATATGTATCGGTTACCATGCGCGAAATGTTGGCACTACGCCAACAGCTCGGATAACGTCCAACTGAGCCGCTGCCATGCTAGCTTTTGTCTTCAGATCCGCTACCGCTAGTGCAAACAAGTTGTCGTCGTGAATCCAATAGCACTAATCCTCAGGATCTACCCACCATCCAGTTCCACAACAAGACTCAAGTAGCTTATGAGCAACGTGTGTGGTTGACCTTATTCCTCTATTGCGCCAATGTGATTGAACTTTTGCCATCCGTAGGTGCTCTCTGCTGTGTCCCGACCACTCCCAGGCCGTTCCTTCACTAGTCAGGAGCTCCTTCTTCACCGTCGCGCAAGCTACTTCCACTATGTTCTTCTCCCCGTTCGTTGTTTGTTATGTTTGCCTCTTTTCTCCCTTCCATTGTGATATTTCACTCTCGGATCTAGCTAGAGCGGACAGAGTAATTGACGGAGCGCCTAGCAGCTCAACAGCAAATTTTATCTGGAGATATTGTCGCACATGGGGCCACTCTCAGGTGGCTGTGTCGTGATGTGGCACATGCTATCAAGAACGCCTTCTTCACTGAAATCGGTTACATGATAAACAAGAGTTATTCGGGATGCGAACGTTTTGTACAATTCTTAAAAGATATTGGACATGTTTCAATTGCCCAATCCCTGGGGGTATTTTATCTTCTGTTTGGTTTCTTGAGCGGGGATTTGCGGTGTGCCAAATACCATTCCTATTCCTAGCTTTCCCACGGGAAGCAATCCGGTGGGTATCATTATTTAACTGATTATAAATACACTAGATACAACTTTTAGCCAAGATAGACAAGTAGTTAGTTCCTCGAAACGGAAATGATACGAGCACGGCGTGCTATATACGTGACCCTACCCTTCGTTTTCCCGCCAGCTTGACAGGAACCGGAGGCGAACTGAGAAAAAGAACATTGAGTCACTCTTCCCTTAACAAAGTATGCACTCTTTCTCAAAATCAATGTCGCTCTGAGTCAATCCCGAAGTCTTATGCATCGAGAATATCCTTGCGCTCGATGATAAACCAAATGTCGTATTCACAGAAAAGGATGGCACACAAGCTTTGGCAGACCCATCCTTACATAAACACGTCAGCTCTGTGAGTCCTGAGTTCCACTCTCGTCTCTATATTATTACATTTCAAAATGAAGAATTAATTTTTTTTACGAAGATGGATAGGGTTGATGAGGGTGGCTGTCCTGAATCTATAGACGATATCGTTGATGAGGAAGTGTACGCACTTGAAATCGTTAGTTCTCACACGGAATTTTTACGTAATACAACTTGCCAACATCACTCTGAGTCTGTTGCTACGCATGCCACTGAGAAAAATAATACAGACATTCATAGGGATGAAGTAGAACCTAAGGATGCCCGACAGCCAAGAGGCCATTTTTCTCAATAAGAATTTATCTGAAAAGAAAACGATTAATATATCCTTGCTCTCCTCGTTATATTCTATAGGGCAGTCTTATTTTTAGGAAAAAAGGTTTTGTCAAAAGTGAGGTAAAAATGGCGATTTTCCAAGGTTAACCTCTTTGGTTTTTGCATATCATATTGTAGCCTATTTCTTCATCCTTTATAACATGATTTTTCTTTCTTTCTATGATTTATGTTCACAAGTTATTCTTGAAAACGTGGTGAACTAGTGCATCGTTTGCATGACCTAGCGTTTTCTAAGGAGTTACGCAACAAAGCCTCTCGCTAACTTTGTTTTTGAACATCGAATAAACGTAAGCGACGAAAGGGCATTCGCCCTTACACTAAGATCGTAAATATTATCCAAAAGCACTTTGTTGTTCACTAGGTTTTTATCCGCTTTGAAGATGCAGATTGCCTCCACTAGGTAAAAATAAAATGTTTCTCTTATTATCAGATGTTCCTTTTTCGTATCCGACAGGATATGTCAACTGTGGTAAACGTAGTCTATTATATTCAACCGCAATGCTTCGTGATTGAGGCTAGAATATGGCGCATAAAATAGAGTACAAAAAATTCATGCGGTTGATACATATTTTTTTTGTATTTGTTTCTTGCAAGACCTCTTACACAGCCCTGCATGTGACATTTGTTGCCTAGTTAGTTAGTTTTCTATTGGCTGGTTCTTCCTTTGCAGACATTATATCAAAATAAACAAGCTCTGTAACCAAGGAAAGCCCATTTCCGGATGTCTACCTGATGTCGACAACGTAAACTTTGTGCTGTTATGCTCAGTATGCATCTAGTATTTTTGGCCATGGTGGATATTCAGAAGTTTCGTAGATAAAATATCATATCCCAATTCCAACAATGACAACAGTCCACGTAATGTCTCTAAGTAACCATAGTGTTATGAATAAACACAACTGTTTAGACCAATCATTACTATCTGACGATGTAAACATGTTTAAATAGGAAGTATATATTTGGTGCAGAGAAAGGCTTCCAAAAGAGACCATATAACAGGCGGTACACAGGATTCATGTAAGTTTTGGACATTCTGGAGGAGGATGGTGAAGTTCACCAGAATGTCCAAAACTTGAGCAAATGTTGCATACTTGCATGACATACGTCATCTTTTTCAGAGCACTTTTTCTGAATAAAACATGTGTATCTTTTTTACAAACGTTTGTATTATCGGATGGTAGTGATTATTTCGAAAAACTGTGTCTCTTCGAACATTGAGAGTTATTCGGATGTTGCATGGTTATTTACCATCTTTCAGATCGGGAGAAAATTCGTATCTATAAAATTTGTGGACGTTCGCCGGAGAACTTGGCTATTATCCTTATATGAATGAAAAAGGGAACATTGTGGTGATACTTGAAAGATCCCAAAGATGATTCCTGAATGACACGGCCCACCTCGCCATGCTATTTGGGAAAATCTTGACCTAAGGCCTTACAGCTAGTTTACACTAGCCGTATTAATATCTACTTTTGTTCAGTCTTGACGCCTCCTGTATTTCTATATTCACCACCCCTTTTTACACTTGATATGAAGCGTTCCAGTCTTCGAAAACTTCGTCATAACAGCAAAACCGTTGCGCTTGGCCGTGGTCTTCGCCGTTTCTAACCTCTTTGGCTTTCACTCATTTTTGGATGTGTTTGCAGACTTTTGACCAACATCTCCAAAAAAAATTTATTTCATTTTTTCCAGCATGAATCTTTTTCTTTTTGCAGTTTTTTTTTCACGAAAACTTGAGGAACTGAGATGACTTCGCATTTTCTAGAGCTGCCAGTTTGTACAACCCGTGTCGCTATCATTGCCGTCCTCGAAAATTTTCTTGTCGGAGCTCTAAGCGGCAGAAGTGTCTCGATTTGTCATCACGTTTGATAGGTAGAAAACAATGGATATTTTTCTATTTGTAAAAGGATTCAGAGATCAGAGTGTGTTGATAATACGGATCAGACAGTTTACAAATTGATTATGCCATGATTTGTGTCGTAGCGTTTAATTATTCTTCCGTTGCGTTGACTAAATTTCGTTCGGATTATATAAGCGTCATATTCGCTTTGGATTTGTCATTGCTTATGCGAAAGTTTTATTTACCCCAGGTCTTCGGACCATTCTTTCCCTCTTGTTTCGCTTTTGTATGAATATTAATTCTGCCTATTTCCCAAATTCCGGTCACTGTCACAGACCATCCTCATTTGCGCGCACGAGCATCATGCCCGCCAAACGTGACCAAGCTTGTTTACTACTCCAAAGCATCGAAATAAATCAACGACAACGTTTACATCCGAAATGCATAGGTAAGCCCTTTGGTCCAAAAACAAATATACTAAACTCTGGCGTCTTCAGTATCTCTAGCAAGGTTTGTCGCAGGAGCTATCGATGAGCATCCAGGACCAGAGAAAATTCAGCATTTAGTACGTTTGATGAACGGCTTAATGGATACAACCGCCATCAAGCAACCGGTGTTGACGGATGCACTTTCCGAATTCTGTAACAACGTTGCTTGCACACCCACAGTTTGTCCCAGTATCACACTCCTCTTAGCGGTCAGCTACATTGAACGCCTACACAAGGTAGATTTAACCGTTTTGTTACCATGGATCTAATCGTTTTTGTACGACAGAGACATGGTTACCTAAAAGGCACTAATGGATGTGAGACTCGATTGATTATGGTAGCTTACATCATTTCAGCCAAGATTTTACAACATCATCTACGCATGATTATCCATCCGACCGCAGCCGATATTTATCCGCAGTCGCAAAAACCAGTATTAACTCAGATGGATGATCAGAAACTGCGAATAATGCGAATGGAAAGAGAATTTTTGCAGCTTATCGGCTATGACGTCTCTGTCGAGGATCCCACCAGTCTGGTATACTGGGCACACAGTTTTTTCGACTGTCCCTCTAGTGACGAAGAATACACCTCTGCTGACGAAGGAGGAGATGAGCTGGACGATGAAGACAACGATGATAGCATAGATGATGATGATACAGACAAGAAAGAGACGACACTGATAGAAGGCTGAACAATTATCGCTTCAACGTACTATTTATTATCCTTCGTCTGTGCTACAACCAGAAAAGCAACTTATACATACCCTTCAACACACACAATCATTAAATAATATTATCCAGACAAATATCATGCCCTTTTGAACTTTCAGCATCATCGATAATAAACACCAAAAAAAAACTCGATAAAACAAAATAGTCTGTTGTGGAAGAAGTCGTTGCGTTGTTCCATTTAGTCCTCGTAAAAGCAAAACAACTTGATTTTTCCTCATCTTATTGACCATGCGTAGAAAAAAAATAACCCTGCGTTTATTCAAGATGCATTGTCTCCAGCAAAGAGGCGGTCATTTTATGTAACGTATCTATTGCTCCTTATTAATTCTTTCTGTTCCATGCATCAAAGATAATGTACCTTCAACATCAGCCAAGGATGTATCTTTTTTGGCTGCGACAATGTACATCTCTGTGTAGTCTTCTGTTTCGTGTTCCTCCAAGCTTTCTAATGACGAGCGGCTTGTATCTTCTTCATTGGTGGTAAGGATAGGCGGATGCTCACCATCTTCATCCTTTGGAGTGGTGGCTTCTTTGCTTGTCAATAGTTTGTTGTAAATTCTATGACCTGCAATCCAGTAGTTGGATGTTGACCGGGTATAGATTTCGTTTGTGCGCGGTAGTCTGTACAACATCAGTGATTAACTAGACTTCTCTTTGCAGTTACACGAGTTTCTGTACCGTTGGAAATCTTGTTTTAGCTCCAGTAATTGGAGCAACATCTCGTTTGTCATGGGAACACCTCCGATAAACTTACCATCTTTGGTGCTCTTGATTGCCCTTGTCATGACACGCCCGTTTTGGTCAACCATCGTCGACTTCATATTAAGGGTAGCATTGTCATAGTAAAAACATTTGAAATGCTTTCCGAAATGAAGACTATGCGAATCATAAAATGTATGCCTCAATTGACCCTGATTCTTTACCACTTTTCTTCGACAGCATTCAAGTTTTTAGTAATATCCTCTGTTATTTGTGCCAGTTGTTGCTCCACCATGCATTTCTCCAGCTGGGGGTAAAACATTTGATCACTCATAAGATCCTCCGTCTCTGGAGCAAATGATGGTAATAAGAACGACCATACAAAATCGCTTTTATGCTACAAAAACCTGTTGTTAGCTCTAATTCAATATGTGTTGCACCTTGTACCTTGTAAATCAATAAGAAGTATTCTGTCAGTCGTATTTTATGACCCAGTAGGTCGTGCTCTGCCACTGTCCTTTCCCCTTGATGGGATTCATGTACGTCACTTTCATCCAAACCGGACTTGCTGCTCAGATACACGCGAACAATATCAAGACTAGACCGTTTACGTTCGTCGCCATTCATATCTACAACTGTGGATTCTACCAATCCTGTCAGATATTTCCCTTCACTTGTGCTTGCACTAGTCATATGCGTGTTTGCTGGAGACGATGGTGCCGTGGGTATTTGGGAGGGATCAGGCAGTGTAAGAGCAGCATCAACCGACCCTGCAACTGAGATCGGCTCAGAGGCACTCGGTGCTTCCGCTTTGTTTGGGGAAGAAGAAAAGTAATTCAAAATATGTGTTTGAGATAGTGACTTTGTGAATGATTTTAAGCCGAAAGTCTACCATATGATTTCATCAGTACAAAACACCCGTTGTTTTCCGGTTGAACTAGACCTTTTCCTTCTTGGCAGCTGCTTGCAAACTCTCAAGCTTCCGTCGCTCTGCTTCTTCCTCTTGCGCTATGCTTTTCTCGACACGCTTACATATTAGTTTTCGCAGCGCACGTACATCTGCAATGTGGAGTGATGGTGAGCGATAAATAAGTCCGCCTTCTTTGGTATCTAAGACAAGTATATGGTCAATTGCCCGGTTGAATTGTTCGTTGATAGCACGATCGAGATCGTGGATACGTAAATAGTTGGTGCGCAGGACTGGCTGGACAGGAACGGAATTGAAAACCGCCGTGAAGACCATAGTATCCAGTCGATCAAAATCCCACTTCCATATCCATTCCGAGAAAAACTCCTCAATAGCATGCATTAGCGACCGCGCACGTTGTCGAAGGGTGGGTTTCGTTGAAGGCATATCCAGATCAGTTTCCTCCACGTTGTCGACGTCGTCGTCTCCATAGAGGATCGATGAAAAGGTGCCGTTGAGAAGCTGAACACAAAAAATCGGTTATATATATTCGCAGATCCGGCAGCGCTGCATTTCTACCTTGAACTGTTCGTAGCCAATTTTCAACACCGCTTCCAAAGCTTGATCATTCAGCTGTGTATCCAGGTACTCGGTAACCAATTTTTCTTTTCCCTTGGCGTCTTTGATTTGACGCCGCAAAATACCCAGTTCAACACACATATGCATCCAAAATCCGGGTTCTGGTTGTAAGAAAACCATCCGGTTTTTCTGCGTATGGACATTTTGCGCGGGTTGCGAAGGAGAAAACGCTCTATGCGATAAAGGAAAAAGTTCGGATCAGTTCTAGCCGACTCTTCTTTCTGGACTTGCACGGCTACATTACGATGTGAAATTGACGAGAGCCTGAGCAAGTCCGACTTGCTTGAGCTTTACATCGGCGGGTACAACTTTTTTCGCAGTATAATATAGAATCTGATCTTTGTTGCTTTCTTCGGATTGACCCAATGACGGGTTATAAACGCAGAAATAAGAAAGAATAGGCGATGTTCGTCCTAATCTAGGAACGGCTGAACTTTTATCGTTTGTCTGATTCTCTTCTGCTGACATGGTGGAAGAGAAAGATCAATAGAAGAAAGCTTATTGTGATTTCATTGGCTCTTCATTGTCCAATGGGCATCGCCATAGGTTCAAATGGTTGACACGAAGCTAATCCTTTTATGCTTCTCTTTCTAGAGCACTTACTACTAATCATAGCATATCTAAATGTAATGAGAAACCTTCCATAGTCCATTCTATCTTTTCCTCCACAGCTTTGTCTCCATCAGGAACCATATTTATCATGCTCCGTACATGCGCCTTCCAATCTTCCACAGCCGTAACTCCGTTAGTAATCATTTCCAGGACTTGGTCTTCTGGAAGCGTTGACAGGTTCGTAACTTGAGATGGTCCATGGTCCTCGTTACAAGCCTCCCACCGTAAAGTATGCTCATCCATAAAGCTATCGAAGTACCATATCACCAGCAAGACATGGCAATAGATATCTTCGATGGACTTTAGAGAAGAGGGCTTTGTTTTCATAACATAGTACAGCAATTTCTCGATTTTCATCATGGAATTGTTGTTTTTTCGGAGGTGCTTGTAACACGACTCGACACCAGAAGCATCCGCGTCAGCGACAGCCAGATCACACAAAGCAGCTTTAAACGAGCTTACCCTGATAGCCTACATCGCTTGACCTTAAGAATAGAAATTTAGAAAGCGTTTATTCTTCCTACCTGCATCAAGTAAGCCCGACTTTCTGCATCAAGACGTACAAAGTGTCTGTACGATCTGTCCACCAAAGCAGTGGGGCACACCGCGCCCTCATAGTAAGATAGCGTTATTAACTAACAAGTTTTTGGAATCAGATACACAGCCGTCGCTACAACCTCCTTACCATATTAAGTACTCGGCTTGCCAGAGCCATCCCTTCAGTATCATGGACCTTGATACCGTTAACATCGAAGCGTTTGTGAAATGCATGAAAAAGGGTATCCAAGTAAGGCTGTAACTGACTTCGGATACCAACGCTATTTTTTGCCATCGTTATAAGCAGCATCGTTTTACCAATAAGTCTATTATCAACTACAGACAGAAGGTGTTGGATAGCGCCATAAATCATGAGATCTCACCTCTGTTTACTTTCAAATCGAATTCAAGCGTACTAATCACGACATCAAGGGCCATTCGTTGACACTGAATATACATTTTTTTAACGCGCGATATCAAATGCTGTTTTCCTTACCTTCATTTTTAAGTCCATCTTTGGCCCTCCTTCCAGACACCGTCCTATGAAATCCCAAAGATTTTCGTACTCTGAGAACCCCGTGGTCGCTGAGCGTTCATCGTCCTCATCATCTTCACTGCAACTATTGTCTATGGGCCTCGATCGTTTTCGGCATGTAAGGCTACGAAATCTGCAGAAAGTGTCCCATATCCCATCGAAGGCACCAGGTCCAAAGTTTTCAAGGATTTCCATAAGTAGATATTTAGCCTTTTGCCGAATTCCGAGGTCTTCCTTTTTTCGGAGACGCGATTGATCCTTTCGCTTAAGGAGAATGTCAATCAAAGCCAAAATGATTTGACTACAACTGGTATCTTAATATCCCAGATCAGACTGTAAAATGGGATACTAACGTTGAAAGCTGGCGTTTGGAAATAAGCACCAACTCTACAATTTCCAAGGCTGCCTCATCTATAAACGTCTACCTTAGCTAACCTGAGTGCATTTCTATTTATATAAATTGTCTTACAGTGTCCCACACTAATATATTCAAGAATCATGCGCTGCAGTTTGGCATTTGGTACAGCTGGTCGCAAGTTGAATGATGACCGTGGGTACCGAATATCAACTTTCGAGAAGTATTGATACAACTGTATCTGTTTTGAATCCAGTCCTAGGATCTGCTTTGCGCTGATCTATAACCATTCATGTTGCATTAGCGCGAAGTACTCTCGTTACAAACACACCTCTTCTTTCAGTTCGAATTCGGGTGTTTCGACAGTAAAATGAAGGTCTCCTTTCTTAAAAAAGAGACGAATTTCAATACAATCGTTTCCGTGATCGTAACTGAACCTTGTCTACATGATGTGATACGATTGCCATGGCGTTGAAACAAGAAAACGTGTCAAGTTCGACAGAATCTGCACCACAGCGAGTCAATGTCCCAGTCAAAAAATAGCCAATGGCTGACTCGCTGCAAAAAATCAAATAACGCAAAAAAAAAAAAAAAAAAAGAAGGCTCAATATTGTTTATGTATTTCGCACGGATAGACATCAATACTGCTGTATACTATAGTAAGGTCAGTTTTTGTTACCTGCAGCTCAGGAGCTGTCGGTGTTTTTTTATGCACTTGTTCGACTTTGCTCGATTGAACGTACTTAGTCTTTAAAATCGCTCTTTAGGGTAAGACTATCCTTGTATAGGATTGTTTAGCTCCATAACTATCGCAGATAAAAAAAGATAGAGGCTCCTTTGTAGGTATTCCAACTTCTACATAAGGTAGCACGCTCTGCGTCTCATTGACTAATATAATCATAGTTCAGGCGATTTATTCAAGAATTATTCCCCAAACATCAATTTATATATTCATTATTTGATAATGTCTCGATGATAATCGAGATGACAGGTGTGCATCACCGGGATTCTTGGATCTGTTGAGGCTGTCAAGGCAATGGTCCAATCAATTTTTTTTTTTGGTACCATGGTGTGACTTCGCACTGGGCGATGTGGATGCAAAATGGCAAGTCCCATGCCCGAAGTGTTTCTCAAAACACGTTAGGAAGTAATGATCGGTTTAAAAGGCACGCTGAACGTTATTGACAATTCCGGCGCTATCCTTGCTGAATGCGTTCGTGTTATGAGCGGAGCACGATTTGCCAGAGCAGGTAATTAAGTATTTGACGTACGGAGAAGATTTAACTCAATTCGTAAACCTCTTAGGCGATGAGATCGTTTGCGTTGTCAAGCGTGCGAGGCCGATCAACCCTAATTTGGCCGGTACACAAGCAGCAGCACAGAAGGTGAAGAAGGGTGATGTTCGACATGCCTTAGTTGTACGCACCAAGAAGGAAACCGCACGTCCTGACGGTCGATATATCCGCTTTGACGATAATGCCTGTATTCTTCTTAACAACAAGAAAGAGCCTCTCGGCACCCGTGTCTTGGGCGTAGTGGCTGCAGAACTGAGACAAAAGAACTGGCTCAAGGCTGCTTCTCTCGCCCCTAGAGTCGTCTAGATATTTCAATGTAGTATAGCATATGAATGTATATTTCATGTCTTTTCCTTTTAGATAAACAACCGCCTTCGTGCCTCGCTTTCACTCATATAGGAATGCTTCACAAAGCTAATAGTATTATTCTCGTACACAATGGCCAATGATGCACTGTTCGGCGAG
The DNA here is from genome assembly GCA_000697495.1 of Saksenaea oblongispora B3353. Lineage (NCBI taxonomy): Eukaryota > Fungi > Mucoromycota > Mucoromycetes > Mucorales > Saksenaeaceae > Saksenaea > Saksenaea oblongispora. Next base: position 11,849 of record JNEV01001080.1, on the reverse strand, counting down.
GAGGGACCAGCGAAAGCGACATGACGTGGCCTGGTCCCTGTTATCGGCTTCAGCTCTATCTCGGATCCCGAGAGGTGTTGAAGTTCAGACCCACGGATGTAACCACTATCAAGAGTGAATAAGATATCTTTGCTGGAATAGATATTAAATGCAGACTTACCGTAGCGAAAGAACTGCTTTCTTGTCAAGAATCATGGGTGATGTTAGATCAACTGTGTACAAGTTCAGGAGTTCCGAGTTTTCAAAGGCGATAACAAGTCTCTGTCCCGTGGGATCAAGTGTCATTTCGTTGATCACACCACCGGTTGCCACCGTTTTTCCAGAAGCTGTAGATGTAGTTGCTGGAGCGGTTGTCAATAATTTCCAATCCAAGTGGTCTTTGAAATAGTGGTAAGCGAAGGAAAGGTTTCGAGGCCTTTGTTAATTACCTGATTTTAAGCTATCTCCCGTTCTGTACAGCATGTAAATGTCACTTTTACCGCGCATCGAATAAATTAAACTCCTGTTATCTGGTGCCCAGCACGCAGACTATGAACCAAATCCGATAAACAATGTGTTCATTTTCGTTTTCTTTCTTCATACCTGCACCCAAAGACCGGGTGGATTGAGAAACTGTGACGATGTCCAAGTTTTAGTTTCCCACACACGCGAGTAACCAGAACTGTTGTGAAAGCGAATTATAAATGAATGAGATAGACGACGAGTGTTGTGTTGTCTTACATGCTTGCAGAGTAAAGCCACTCTCCGTTGGGGCTCCAGCGAAGTAGGACGTTACCTTTGCCATATCGCTTGAGGGGCGTCGTACGATGCAAGAGCGTATCATAAATGACCAAGGTGTTTGAGACAGCTGATGCTGCTGCTATCAAGAAACTACCAGGTGTAGGATCCCAAGCTACTGCGCTAATATGTACATGTCCAGGATATCGATAGTAATTCATCCAAGCGTTGGGGTGGTACCGTATCGCGGTGGCCATGTTGGATCGTTTTGCAGCTGCTGAATTCAACAATGTAGATGCTGCTCCATTTGCTTCCGAGGGATTGTGATCGCTATTCATAGCACTTTGCAGGTTCCAAACACAAACTCCTTTGCTGGATACGTTGGTTAAATATACATTCTTTCTACCAAAGCCAGTGGCTTACCCGCAGCCAACGGCGAGGATCCCACCAGCTCGTTGTTTCCATTCCAGGCAAGTAATATCCACCATAAAACGATGCTTCAGCACTCTGCATACCCAAGTTGAATCCTCTATATGATAAACGTATACGCAATCATCCTTGTGTGCTACTGCTAAAACGTCTTTATGGGGGTGCCATGCAACGCACTTAATGTCGGATGCGGAACTGAAAAGATGATGTTCGGTGGGTAGACTGTGTGGTGCAAGGAAGTTACGGTCAAGATACTCGTATACCACCTTGGTAATTTTGTAGAGTGTACTATGGAACAGAGCGTTAAATCAACATGTCCAAGCAGATAGGGCATTGAGCTTTACGTGTTTTCAATAACTGAGCGACTATAAACAATGTAAGTATTTCATAGATACAGGCGAACTGATATTACTTTTCCTCCCATTGTGTTCCGATCTGTTTTACAAACGTAGTATAGATATTCGATAAAAAGGCTTCGTACTGGTCGCTGAGGCTGACATGATCCGATGCACGTACGCTAGAAGATTCCACCTGGATGGATGGATAAAGCTGCATCTGACATCCACAACCATGATGTAAATATTTTCGTTCACTCGATACGATCCCGTTGAATCTACCTTTTGCTGTTGTATAGCTTGTAAGCTTTGGTCTGCACCATTTTGAGCGTAAACTGTCCATCGATAATTCAGTGTACGTATGACATTCGGTTAAACCTAACCATACCTAATTTTCCGCTTAGCTCTGCAACAGTAGCCTTTTCTGTATCGGGTGCTATAAGAATATCTCCCATGATTCTACTATGCATGCAAACGCGTCTTCTCTTTCCAACTTGGCACCATTTTTTTTTCTTCGCATCCGAGTCACGCTGATTGCACGCAGGGCGGTGATCCTATACTCCGACATGCTGATTGCTTCATCATCCCGACCGGAATTGCTACGTACACTCAAGGCTGGCGGCTTAGGGACACGCATGTAACCTCCATTAAAGCGACTACTGAATAACTTCTTAAAGACTGATAGTAAAAAAACGCTAACGAAACTTCTGAGTATCCATAAAGCGAGTTCTCTGTATGGACACTCAATTTACGGACGCTTTTTTTACAGGCACTCAGATTATGGGTCCTTAGGTGTTTCGTTAGCGTTTGTTTATTATCGGCCTTTATTAAGGAATATTGTGTAGCCGCTTTAATGGAGATTATATTAGTGTTCTTAAGCCGCCAGTCCTGAGCGTCCGTAGCAATTTCCCTTTCTGCATAGAAGGCACTTGTTTATCGGTAGATCTGTCTCGGTATTCCTCCTAGTACACAGTTTTATGGAATAAACAGAAATAACAATGGTATTCCCCATGTATCAAAGTAATATTGCCTAAAGTAAACCCCATAAGCCAATGAGCTTGAGTATCAACAATGCATTTTGGTGGTTCAAGGAAGAAGAGAGATGCACATCACGTGCCCACGGACTGTTTCTTGAGTCCGAAGCAGTTCCGCTTCAGAAGTGGAAGAGCGCTGTAAGCTGGGTCTTTTTCTATTTCTATCTGCTTTCCAAGGACCATGAAGATTAGTGCAGTTGCCTTGCTTTCGTTTGTCACGGCTGCAGTGGCCTTTGAAAATACGGTTCCGTGTCTAATGTGGTCTCCCAAGAAGTATAACCAAAAGAGTGTTTTATAAAAGCCATATGTCTGACATGTTCACCATGTCGTAGCTACATTGAACCCAAAGACCAGCTTTTTGTTTCAAAGGGACAAGCCACGTCAGTCATTACCTCATCTTTTTCGGGAAGAATTTGCGACGCCAAGGTAGTTGCTGTGATTGACCAACCCGAAGTAAGTTGAAACGAAACGGGAGCCCCTAAAAAATATCTGACAATGAGATTTAGCTTCACGTTAGCGATTTTTCGCATCCCGAATACAAGGATGCATTTGCGAGCTTGAGAGTAAGTAACAAATGTCGTTTGCGTGTCTTTCTTATGATTTCTGTAGAATCATCACCGGGACGCTGCGTCGCGCGCCAAGGTAGAGTACATTGCGGATCATGTGAACGTCGACCAGGTGGCCGATAGAATAGCTCGTCAATGCGGCAGCACAGTAGCTGTTGTTGATCCCAACAGTAAGTGAAATACAGATATGGATGGATAGATAGCGCGCGACTGACTCTTTTTTTTTTTTCGTTTACAGCGCTGTCTAGTGCAGACATCTATGTATCAGAAACACCCGCTGTTGCTGTGATGTCCCTGCCAGTCGCAAAGGATGCTGCTTCAATCGAAAGAAATGGTAACATTTTCCGGAAGTAGATAGGATCGACCATAACGTGGTGTTTTGATAGATGAGACAGTGGATCGTTTTATTGACGCTGTGAAGGAGAAGGCACAGGATGACTATGTTGTGATTTATACCTCCAGCTCCGCCAAGAAGGTATTGATTAGTGACGTTGGAACGAGTCGCGTCTAATACCGTGTCTATTTTCAGGCTTCAGCATCGCCATTCCAGAAGAGAGCTATCCATCGCCGTGCACCAAAGGTCGCGAAGAATGTACCTATCTTTGTTAAGTACCAGCTGTTCTCGCCTGCCATTTTCATGGGTATCGCTATCGGCTTTATCTTTATCGTGATTGTGGCTGTTGGACTCGGCTGGCTTGTGAGCATTCAGACACCCCTTCGATTTGAAGGCAAACCCAAGAAGAACTAATTTCAATACACATAAATAAAGAGGGTGCATGAAAGATGAGTTCTATGATGTAGAAACTCTATTATTACCAATTTTCCTTATCTATGGACGTAGATTGATGTAAAATGACATCAACGGATCATTTTATTTCCTTGCTTGTTTGTACGTTGTTAGATTAATTACTTTACAATTTTCTTTTTGTGTTTTCGTCCATCCATGTGGTATAATCTTGACTTCAAAGATACCTTCAAACTACAAAGTAAAAAAGGAACATTCTGGATACGATTAATAATCGAGATGTGCCAACATGGGTTTTTGTAGAACTAGTTGCGGTAAACGATGACTGTTCTCGTATAACGACCCACTGCCCACTCCCCCTTGGAGTGTTACGTTGGTGAACTTGCCGACACTCACGACGGTAGTGTCACAACTGGTGACAGCCATTCCGATATAGATATCACGCGCCAGGACAGTGGTGGAAATATCACCAAACATCTCCCAGGTAGCGTTTTGATCATTCAAACGCATAGTTTGAGCCGTGAATACATTGTTTTTGCGGGAGAGGCGAAGTCTGTAAGGAGGATCAGCTCGCGATTTTTTGATGAGTTTGGTGGCATTGAAGTTATCTGTTCGAGAATGTAGGAACAAACCACTGGCAGGCGAAAGACCAAGCATGACATTAGGTGCACCTGAAGCAAGATGTTCACGCATCATAATACCAGCCTTTGCACAAGTTGCAAAAGTAGAATGAGACTCCACTGTAGCGTCGATCACACCATCACCGGACAAAAGTTGATAGACATATCGAAAAGCATCGTTGTTGTTCCCAATATCTATTCCCGAACCCCACAGTGTAAATGTATTACCCGAGTCAAAAGAAACTGATCCGGGTAATCCCACTGAAGCATCATCGCGACCAATATCCATAGTCCGCCAATTATTTGGAAGACTCGGATTAGGTGGAGGGCCGGGCAAGGGTTGTCTTGGTACGGCAAGTTTTGCTTTCAACAGCGGTGCTAGCTTTTTCGCAAACAATTCGTGTTCTGTATCGTTGAGAAGATCAAAACGGTGGGAGGATGGAGATGGGTCAGCAGATTTGTTATTTACGCCATGGCGTATCCAGCCAGTAGTATCAATGAAATAGATGTCTTGGTCACCTTGATCATTTAGCCGGGTGACAGCTTCCTGAGATTCACGAACACGGTCGCCCAAGGGTTCGGAAAGAATAAGCATCGCTGCCGAGGATACGTGCGACCGGATGCGCTTGAGAAACTGGGCCAGATGATCTGCGTAGTTCTCTTGATGGTCATTGTGGCCTAGCAGGACCACAATACCCGTGGGTATATAGCTTGAAAAATCCCATGGTTCATCTGTGGTAGGACTCCAGCCAAAATATCGAGTTTCCATGCCTAGTTCACCCTTATGATCCATCAACCAAGCATCGGGGAATGCAATCTGGGCCCGTTCAATCGATAATATATCTGAGACAATCCATGAAAAACTGGAGAACTGTTGTTTCGAAGTGTTGGTGCCAAGGATTAGATCATGTCCAACAAATTCAACCATATCTGTAAGTGGTGCGGGGAGACTAATCTGTCCTTGTTCTGATAATACTAGTGATTCAAGGTATATAGAGGTATTTGCAGAGGATATGACAAGGATGTTATGAGGTCCGTCGGTTAAATCATTTGCTACATCGAGTCGGATAGGCAAGACACCTTGATAAGGAGCATCAAGTTGCAGTATAGGATTGTCATCAATTTTTACGTAGACACTGGTTGGTAAGCTAAGGCGAAGTGACATATGGGACCCAAGCACTTTCGTTCGGAAATAGGCGCCCGGCCAACCACTTTGAATACCGGTAGCTGTAATGTGCCATCGACCAACGTACTGAATGTTACCATCATTGAATGGAATCAACTTGTCAGCAGCACATGCCGCATATAATACCGCTCCAAGAAACAAAAGTAAGAAGTGACCATGGGCGAGTACCATAAGCGCACAAAGAGATAAAAAAAAAAGTAAAGGACTTTACAAACAATTTTGCGTTGGTTTAAAAAAATTATTTCACATGAACTTTGCACTGGAAATCAGTTCCATTTACATTCAACCAATACATATTATATATCATCCATGTTGCGTGTCAAAGGTAGGATTCTTTATCTGGCACAAAAAAACATTTGACGAGAGCAGGATGTAATGAGCACATAAAGAAAAGAGCTCAGGTTTTTTTTTCCTTTTTCGATTGATCATACAGACAAGGCCACTTGTATTCTCTTGTCTATCCTTAGGTTGCCTCGAGCCTACTTAACCTTGTGTGCCCCCACAAATCTGTGGGGACATCCTTTGAAGGTTAAGTGATTATATCCCAGGGTGCATCGGAAGTATTAGCCATAAATGGTTTTTAAGTTACTGATTATTGAATGGGGGGTTTTTTACACTGCTCTGTAATGAGTTTTGTATCTATGGAGAGCCAACTTGGCGCTAATCAAGAGTTGGATTTGCGGCCATTAGTATAGAGGGTGACAACAATCTCTGGCACCAAGGGCCAGTGTTCAGAGTAGCACTGCAGAGGAATTGAAGCGATGCAAAAGTTGAGCTTCACTCAGTGTGATGACATTTACTTAAGAGGCAAACAAAAGTTGCGCACACCGCACAGTACAGTTCGGGACGGAGGTTACGCAGGCTATATAGCAGACAAAAAGATACGAATAATCGTGTTTAAGGATATATTGACACCCTTACCGGGATGCTTTTTGGAAATAGTGCCAAAAAAAAAAAAAAAAAAAGGAACGATATTCCCTTTTAAATATGGTTTCTTTTTTGGAATGGAACATTTCCTTATCTGAAAACACAATGAACTACACCATAGCGCAAACCCATGTTATTCAGGCCCACTTTAATTCGACGCAAAACAGTACTACTTCCAACGCAGAAATGATACGGCATCTCCCGCAAAATGTTTTAGCCGGTCCCGCAAAGACATTAATGACTACCCACCAAAAGTCCTAAGCTTGGTACGTAAAATTAACATGCTTTAATAAAAGGCATAAGATATTTGCTGCATGTCTGTCTTTGCATTTTGAGAATTGCTTTGTGTTAGCCAATAGAACAAAATGTTTACTTTGGTATCTTCGTTGCGAATCACTGAAACCTATAGTAGCAAGCCTTGCCTTACTCTCACCACAAACACAACATGTAAATACTTGATTTGTAATTATTAACCACAGCCGATGCTGGTTATTCTATTATGAGCACCTTGTATGCACGTAAGATTCTAGTATTAAAGTGCAAAATGTCGATCGTACGCTAGATCACTGTTTTATCTCTTATATATATATAAAGAGTAAAACAGTGCATTTGATGATACAGTTTTATGGCTCGAGATGCTATAGGGCACATGGTCATAGTGTGTTATACTATGGCCCAGCTAATTCGTCAAATGGACAAAATTTGAAGCAACCAATTCTCTCTATAAAAACAAATTAATCACCCAAAGAGTTGCTCGCTTAGCAGTTATATACCTGGTTATACTATTTGGACGATATTCTAATGATCATCCCTACGTTCCAATGTTTGCAGAGTTTACATCATCTTTGTACAGAGTTAAAGGGAATTGAGCATGTAGCTCGAAATTATGAACCATAAACCAATCCATATGTTTAGGATTTATTCTAGACAACAGCAAATAGCTTGAAATGTATCATTATTAACAGGGACACTCGATGGATCACATAGAGAAGAAACCTTTCAGCGCCGAAGTCCACTCAGCAAGAAATATTTTTTTAAGCGGCGCAAAATGTGAGAAGAGAAAGCCTTCTTTCGTAGCATGCAGCAAAACACGGCAACAGCTTATGCAGCATTGGAACCTGATCCCGAGTCCTCATTTTCTCAAGATCTACTCTTTAGTATGCCACCTGAGTTTCATTCACCATTTGCTGAAATGGAGCAGTCATTATTGGACATAAACGTATTCCCATTGTTATCTCCTTTACCAACTCAAATAGAAGCAAATCCCTGCCATTCAGATAATGCCATTCCTCGAAGAGAGAGAGAGCCAACTCCCATTATCGTTCCTGCAAAACGTGGGTACAAAACTCATGTTCCAAGTGCATGTACGTATGTGTCATTTGATTACCGTCATTTTAACGTCTTTTACTCAGGTTCTAACTGTAAAAAGTCTCACCTTGCCTGCGATGGTAAATGTATATGTCTTTCTTTATCACGTTCTAACCAATTACAGTTTCTCGGCCCTGTAAGCGATGTATTACCCTTGGTAAAGCAGATTCTTGTCAGGATGTGAAGCATAAAAAACGAGGACGACCTAAGTTACGTGAGCGAATGTCGGATACCTCAGATCAGGAATCCAATCGCAGGATGATGTGCGCCATACAGACGCCAACTTTCACTATGTCGACCGCACCGGCTCGATCCATTAATACTGGACAAACGATACCCACCAAGATAGCATTTGTTCACGAACATGTAGGAACACCTGGCGTAAGAGAGGAAGCTTCTGAAACTACATCATCATCCAATCGCCATGCTACAACTAGTAACGCTGCCACAATCTCTGATGAGTCTTCGTTCTTCCCGCTTTCAACAAATAACGTTATATCATCCAACCAAGAGTTGATGGAGACGGAGCGTAGAGGAGAAACACCAGAGACCATTACCTTATTTTTATCCATGGAAGTATGCTGCGCATGGATCTCAGAAAGCGTTATGGATCTATGGGGATACTATCCACAAGAGCTGGTTCATCGGCCTTTCTATGATTTTGTGTCTCCAAAAGATGCAGATCGTCTGGCACAGCTGCATCGTTTGCTACTAGATAACATTACCAATGTCGTAAAACAAAGCCGTCCAGATTATCGGCCATCTCTCACTGCATTGCGCACTACATCTGATTTGTTCCACAACACGAACCCTAAACGTCTGACGAGGACTGCGCGCGGCTCCGGTCGATTTTCTGACACTCTGCATATTAAGAGACGCTCCGGAGACTTGGAGCTTTACCAGATATGTGTATCGGTAGGAGGCGGATTAGGTGCTGATTTGTCTACTGCCTCCGATTTGGCCAATCTATATATCATTGCACATATGAAAAAGCATCAGTACGAAGTAACTGAGCTACCAGTAAGCAAGCAAGATATGGCCGTCCCACAACATCCACCGACGATAACGATCACAGCTACAACGTCCAGTACAGCTGATGCAAGACAGTCATTACTTCAGCCGAAGCAGAACAGTTTACTTCAATCATTTCGAGCGCAAGGCTGTGATGATCGATCATTATCCCACTTGATAAATCGATCAGCATTTGGAATACGAAGACAAGCTTCTTCGCTGCCAAATTCACCGAAAATCAATGTTGCACCCATTACCACTACCTCAGGAGAACAGTCCAATCATCGTCGTGCACAAACGTCTTTTGCAACAGGTATGTTCCGCCCAAAAGCGGCCAACAGCATTATCAGTGGCCCCAGCGCTGGTCGGGCACCGCTGTTGAGCGAGGAGTCGCATAATCCATACTCAACTATGGCCTATCGCTCTACGCCTCTCTCCCCTGGAGGTATCTCTCCGTTTACCCACCCATCGGAGCAGTACTATCTACAAACTTCTAGTAGCACACTTAACGCAGAGGCATCAGCAGTAGTAATGCAGAAGCGAGGATTTAGTGCAGGGTTAGGGATCATGATGAAGGACAATCATCGCGCCGTGTCTAGTCGCAAAGCAGAGGAGATGAGTATTCGATCACTCCTCTGTTGAAAGCGCAAAGGAAAGAAAAGGCAGACAACACATACCCTCCTCTATATCTTACATTCTGCTCACCATGATTAGACGATATTCCTTCAGCAACTGTTATTAACTCCTAAACTGAATGGAAGATAAAGCTCCTCGTTGTCATACCACAGCCAGAGACCAAAAAGATATGTATTTTTTTTCTCGTGCCCTTATTTTGCTGCGTGTTTTTTTTTTTTTTTGTAAATACAGGAATATGTTTTACCAATACACTGTTACGGGAAATAACTAAATCGCAATATAAAGTGTTTCGACCACTGTTATATGCACATACATTGTTGATGATGCTCATCGGAAACCAGTCCATGTTTTATCCTATGGACCTATACAGGAAACATGGGTTTGTCTTGGCTGCTCTTCTTGCCCCAGATTGTCGTTCTTGTTTCAGGTACTATAGCATCGGGTGCGAGCTTCTTTTTTCGAGCAGACCATGATCCTCTTGAGATCTATATGTACCGCTGACCCGTCGACGCGCACTACGGGAAATCATCTAAGCCATCTAGGAAAAATCTTTGGAAAATATAATTGATCAGTAAAAATCTAAGATTTATCTAGGATAAATATATTACAAATCTAATCTTTGAAAAATCTTTGAAAAATATAATAAAAAATCTTTGAAAAAATCTTTGAAAAAATCTTTGAAAAATATAACAGATAATCTTTGGAAAAATCTTAGAAAAATCTTTGAAAAATATAACTCGAATAATCGCATTTGGATACCCCAGATCGTTACCCAAGACTAAAATTTCTTCTGGACGGAGATTGTTCGTGACATAACTCCAATAGCTGATTGATATTGCGATAGCCCATTTATCTGACATTACTTCCAATCGCGTAAAGAATGAAGCAAATCTCAGGACACAGATTTTACTGCCAACATTGTGATCGTACATTTAAAGTGGCTGAAGATAGAACACTGGCTTACCACAGAACAAATTGTCCAACTATGATAGCCAACATTCGAAAGACATCTTCAATAATGATGCGTTTAATGCAAAAAGCAGCAGACAGCGTAAATAATCGAGCTGATGTAAGTAGATGATCGGAACACATCGCAAATAAATATGTTGACAAAAGGCTATCATGTTTTGTAGCAACAAACTGATTCTGTTCCTGACCTTGATACTGATAATGCACCCGTTTCAGCTGATGCTAGGAATAGCTATATCATGGATGACGTAGTGTATGATGATACTTGGGAAATTCCCTCTGATACCTCTAATGAGGAAGCAGTTGAGTACATTTTTGATGATACTCGTGATTCAAGAAAGCTGGATAAGGCCTCAATCGTCAGTATGAAGTTGGCCTCGTTGGCAAAAAAGTTTTCGGTGCCTCGAGAATACCAAGAGCAGGCCATAAAGATAATCAACGAGTATATCGGTGGTATTCTTGAGCCACTAGATTCAGTATATCTTAGTGATAAGTTGCTAAGACATCAGTATCCTATCACCCCGGACGAGTATGATATGTGCGTGAAAGGCTGTAAGATGTATAGCAAGGTGGACAAAGATAGTAAATGTGTGCATTGTGGACAAGACAGATGGATCAGCAATTGTAAACGGACACGTAAGGGGAAACCAGCTTCCGCTAAGCGTGCGAGGGCTACAGTAAAACAGTTGTCATTGGGGAAACAACTTGCTCTTTTGCTTGCGAACAAGGAAACGAGAGATCATCTTATTTATCGTTCGCAGCGTGAAAATATTGATACCATATACACTGATGTGTTTGACGGAAGTGCATATAAGATGAATCGCAATGCGTTGTTTGCAGGAGAATTTGACATTGCAATTGCACTTTATACGGATGGATTCTGTCCGTTTAAGAGAGGAGGGAATCAAATGACAATTGTTCATGTCGTCATCCTGAATCTCCCTCCAGATATGCGTTACGAAATACGAAACATGATCCAAGTATGCATCATACCAGGCCCTAAAGCGCCCCGGGATCTGTTCTCATTTCTTCAGCCGTTATTAAGCGAGTTGCAAGTATTACAAACAGCTGGGATGAAAGTGAAGACAAATGGCGTAGAAATAGTTTCGAGAGTGCATTTGATGTTGGCGACAGGTGATATTCCCGCTGTGGCGAAGATAGCGTATCATCGGGGACACACCAGTACATATGGATGCAGGCATTGTCTTGTTTCGGCGAAAAGCTGCCAGAAAGCGTATGGTCCCGGTGATCAGGACATTGATGGCAAAGCCAGCAAGGGAGGACTATATTTTCTGCCCAGTACAAA